>PVKM010016896.1:0-26409 GCA_004027735.1 Carollia perspicillata
ATGACGCAGTAACAGGAATGGGACTTACCCTGCCGTATTCAACACCTAGAAAACAAGACAAAATGAAACCACTACTTCAGGCCTTCGACGACAGGCTTTCAGGAGAGGGAGCTCTGAGGGAAGGGAAGCAAGTAAGTGAAGCCCTCTGATTGCTGCAGACCAATGCCCGGAGCAGTTTTCAGGCCTCAGCCTTGAGAGGGGGAAACTAAGAGTTTAGTGGGGAGGGGTGGGGGTCCTCAGTTAAAGAGAACCAGATCAGAAGTTCAGGGAGGCCCACGGCCACAATCTGCCAGTGCAGAGTATTGGACGGGAGAAAGGAGCACGCAGACCTTGGGGTTTGCTTGAGTGTGGTGAGAACATTTGAGATCTACTCCCTCAGCATCTTTCAAGTATACAATACAGTATTGTTAACTGTTGTAACTATGCTGTACATTAGACCCCAGAACTTATGCATCTTATCACTGGAAATTTCTACCTTTGACCAATATCTCCCCATTTCCTCCAGCGTTGGCAACCGCAGTTTGCCAGTTAGAACTCTTTCTTGGAGCAAACGTGTGTGTGTGTGTGTACAGATATGTATCTATCTCTCTCTCTATGTATATAAATAAAATAGAAGGGAAGGGAAAACTAAGTTGATTTACTAAATTTCTCAATGTAAGCTCCTACTTAAGGCTCTAACAGCAATAAGCCGATGTGGCAATAATAAAGGACACTTAATGAGGCCAAAGTCCTTCAGGGTTTCCTACTTAGTCTGTATTAATCATTTAACTAGAACATCAATTATTTTTTGTTTGTTTCTGAATAACGAGGAACCAAAAGTACCATAAATATACCTTAAATTATGATTTCTAATTCAAGTCATAGGATTTTGCCTGTTTAGCAAATATCTCAACCCATAGGACCTGCTACTACTTTACCATTGAGTTTTTAAGAAAGGGGAAAATTCCTAAACTGATTATCTTACTCTTTTAATAAGAAAAAGTTTCCTGAGAGAATTCTTCCTCTCACCACATCATTAAAGCCTTCTCGCCTGGTTGCAGCATACATGGCTTCAGTGGACACATTAATGTCACATCTGTGACCTGAAAACAAAAAAGAGGTAAGTGTTACTTGAAAAGGAAGTCTGGCTGAAAAGCAGACTTATATTCACATTTCTGACCAATGCTAAACTTGTAGGAGATTCTTTATTTTAATTCTTTATTTCTTTAATTCTTTATTTTCTTTGTGACAGACTGACCAGTCAGGAATCAAGGAGAGAAAAGAAAGTAACCAAGAGGGAAACATCCTTTGTTCATTCCCTTATTTGTTTGTTCGTTTGTTCATTCATTGAAATGTTTAATAAGCATTTACTATGTGCTAAGCACTATATTAGACACAGAATACAAAGATAAGTTACTGTCCCTTTAAGATATTTGGTCCAGAAAGGTGAACCAAACAGAGGTATCAGTGATGAATAGTGTAAGTATAATGTTAAAATAACAAAAGATTCACTGATTTAGTTCTTTAAATCATTAATATTATCTTGGGTAATCATTTTTTCCCACTAATAAGGGAATCTTTCAAATATTGAGACAACTACCTTAAAAGTCCAAAACACAGCCATCTTACCGTACTCTAGCCCATCAAATCTTGCCATGTTCGATGCCACTTCTGACGTGCACAGCACATGGTAGCAGACAATCGAATATCTGGTGTGGGGCAGGGACACTTCGATTACTTTGGCCCCCTCGGACTCGAAGAGTTTAGCAGCTTTGGACCAGAGAGATTGTACTTCACTTGATAATTCTGGTACAAGATATTCCTTATAGGAAAAAGTTAAAAAACAGGAATTAGAATATCTGTACAGATAACTTATAAAAATTTGTACTCCAGGACCTTTGGCAATACATTAGCAAATGTGATTAAGCTGCCAGGAGGTGGCCAGGAAGACTGAACTAATTTCAGAGTGTTCACGACATGACAAGCACGATACTAGGTAAGGGCTGGACGTAACAATATTACAGATTTGGCTTGGGAAATGATACCGGGTCTGGCACAAATAATGCCCCTTTTTATTATAACATCATAAGCATGTAATTCTATAACATAACAATACCACACTCAAGCATACCATATGACATTTTAGGTGATATGTGCAAATTAAAACTATAAATTATTGCACCCATATTATTACCCTACCAACCACACTCAGGCAGGTGTTACTTCTGCCAGACCCTGTATTTGTTAAATGTTCATTATATACCAGGTACTCTGCTGGAAGCTTTTTCGAATGTTTTCTAATTTGATGCTTTTAACAATCCTATGATGTAGGCATTATCTTTCACTTTATTAATGAAAAATATTGAGAGTAGAGAAGTTAAGTAACTTTACTAACATTACATAGCAGGGAAGCAGAGGGTCTAGGATTCCAAAGTAAGTCTGTGGTCTGTTCCTACAACCTGTGCTCTCGCTAAATCCTTAAAAGAAGACACAGCTATCACCTTAACAGAAGATTTTGAAGAAAGTAGTATTTCTCCAAAGCAATGGTCTCAACTATGGGCAATTATATGTTCTTCCTCTTAACCAGGGGACACTGACAGTGTGTGCAGACATTTCTGGTTGTGGGGGCATGGTGTGGTGGGGGGGCTACCTCTAGGGGTAGAGGCAGTGATGCTGCTGAGCATCTGACAATGTACCCAAAAAATTATTGTCAAGCTTAAAATAAAAAAAAAAAGGCCAGTAATTTAATATATTTACTTCCATGTATGAACTACTCAGCTGCTACTGTAATAAAGGTAGTAGTAATACTAATCGTGATAGCAATACTGTACCATTTATTGATCCTTTACTATACAAAATATATCTCAGGGCTATGCCTTTTACAGCAAGAATTAAAGAACTATGGCCCATCAGTCAGATGTGACTTGCCAGATATTTTTGAAAATAAAGTTTTATTAGAACACAGCCAACTCTTTCGTTTACATATGGTCTATGGCTGCTTTTGCAATGCTGTGGCAGAGTTAAGTAGTTATGACAAAGATTGCATGGCCCATAAAGCCTAAAATATTTAGTAATTGAATGTTTACAGAAAACTCTTATGGACCTTTGCTTAGCATGACTAATTATTTTTATTGAGTTGTAACTGACATACCACATAATGTTATTATACTAGTTCCAGGTATGTATCATGATTCAATACTTGTATGTATTAAGAAATGATAGCCACAGTAATTCTAGTTAACATCTGTTACACTAGTTTTTTTTCTTGTGATGAGAACTTTTAAGATCTATTCTCTTAGCTACTTTCAAATATGCAGAACAGTATTATTAATGAGAGTCACCATGCTGTACATTACATGCTACATCCCAAGATGATTATCTAATTCCAACCTCAGCACTCTCTGAAATCAATACTGTTATTATCCCCATTTTATGGCTTGGAAATTGAGCTTAGAGTGATTAAGCCACTTGCTCAGGTCACATAGCCAATAAAAATGGCAGAGCAGGGATTCGAACCCAACCAGTCTGTTTCCCAAATCTATGCTCTGTATTCGACTTGACAGTAATTTCTGTAAAGTACTGAAAGGGAAGAGTTACCTTTGGAATTCCTATGCAGAGTTTGCTCACATCCATCAAGCTGGGCAACATCAGTGGTTTAACAGGATCTTGTATAGTGGTGGAGTCTCTGCAGTCATGCCCAGCCAGTACACCTGTAAAGAAAAATACTTGTGAGTGACAGATATATTGTGTTACAGTGAAACTGTAATGTTTTAAAACTGCATGGAATCATATAAATACCCAACACAACTGCTGCATCATCCACGCATCTGGTTAAAATTCCAGGCACATCCATTGAATTCACCAGGGGAATGAGACCATGACGAGAGACTAGGCCATAGCTTGGTTTTAAACCAACAACCCCACAGTGGGCAGCTGGATTTCTGGTTGATCCTCCTGTATCTGATCCTAAAGCCCTGAAATTTAAATGGAATTTTCTTTAAAAGAATGACATCATCTCTACATTTGGAATCTACCTTTTTAAATGAATATCTTTAAAATGTATTTTCCCCTGATTATACAAAAGTCACACATACTCATCTCAGAGAATTCTTAAAATATAGAAAAGGGTCAGAGGTAACAAAATATTCCACCATCATGAGGCAAACACTGTTAAATTTGGCATTTAACATCCAGTCTTTTTTAAAATGCATTTCTCTTTCATAGTTCAGGTCATTGTGTAATCATATGTTTCAATCTCTTTTTTGCTTATCATGAGCCTTTTATTATGTCATTAAAATTACTGAAAATTTGCCCTGGCTGGTGTAGCTCAGTGGATTGAGTGCAGGCCTGCGAACCAAAGGATTATGGTTTGATTCCCAGTCAGGGCACATGCCTGGGTTGCAGGCCAGGTCCCCGCAGAGGACGCACGAGAGGTAACCACACATTGATATTTCTCTCCCTCTCTCCTTCCCTTCCCCTCTAAAGATAAATAAATAAAATCTTTAAAAAATTTACTGAAAATTTAAAATATGTATTATACTCTACCAAATATTTTAAAGTATACTCTCTTATCAATATACATACAAATCTTATACCTTCCTTAAATGGCAATTGTACATTATGCTTTTACCAACTAAACACATCCTTTCCAGAAATTCAGATACGGCCCTTCTGCTATCCTATTTAGAATCATGGATGGAAATGTATTTTTAATTTACTTAAACATCATGTTGTTGTCAACTAGGATAATATTGCATAATAAATTACTTTGTAATAAACACCTTTAAACATAAATCTTTGCCCATATGTCTGCTTATTTTTTAGGTTAGCTTCCAAGCAGCGGAGTTAATGGGCCACAGAGTCTGCCTGTTATTATAAGTTCTTAATATACACTGTCAAAATTACTCATCAAAAAGGTTATGTCAATTTATATTCCAACTAAAGTCAATCAGATTGTGTTTAATGTTTCATTATGTTTCACTGAGTATTAGCAGTTCTTAAATATGGTTAAAGTGATAACTAAAAAGCTTTGTTAGTGTGTATTTTAAAATAACCTTCACATTAATTTGTATTTGCATTTGCATTACCCACTATGAAGTATCTGTTCATTGTTTTGCCCAGTTACCCATTGAGTCTATGTTTTTCTTTAAAAAAACAAAAACGAACAAACAAACAAAACCACCACCAAAACTAACCTTGAGGACATGATGCTAAGTGAAATAAGGCACTCACAAAAACTGCCTAATTTCACTTACATTCGATACTCGGAGCAGTGAAATTTATAGAGACAGAAAGTAGAAGAGTGATTGCCAGGAGCTTTTGGTGGAGCTGGAGGGGGGCAGGCAAATGGGAAACTGTTGTTTAATAAGCACAGAGTTTTGGTTTTGCCAATGAAAAAGTTCTGGAGATTGGCTGCCAACAGTGTGACTGTATTTAATACTACTGAACTGTATACTTAGAAATGGTTAAGATGGCCTTGGCCGGTGTAACTCGGTGGGATGTTGTCCTGCAAAGCGAAGTCAGGGTGTATGCCTGGGTTGCGGTTCCGTCCCCTGATCTGGGTGCTTACAAGGGGCAGCCAATCGAGAGTTCTCTCTCACATCCATATTTCTCTCCCTTTCCTTCTCCCTCCTTTCCCTTCTCTGTCAAATCGATCAATCAATAAAAATCCTTATTAAAAATATATTTAGTAAAAAAATAGTCAAGATAACCCTGGCCGGTGTGGCTGCCACTGTGAACACGAAAAGGCTGGGGGTTCACTTCCTGGTCCTGGTGTGCGTGGGAGGCAACCAACTGACGCTTCTTTCTCTCTGTCTCTCTCTCTCTAAAATCAATCAACATATATTTTTTAAAAATGGTTAAGAAGGTATATTTTGTTATGTATATTTTACAATTAAAAAATAAAAACATTTAAAAACTGTTTCAGAAAAAAAGGTTTTTGGTTAGAAAGGTGTACATGCCTACTGCAAAGGTTAAAATATTCTATGACTGTATGATATTCATAAAGTAAAATTTCTATCATAATTACTACCCCCATAAAAATCTAGTGAGTAATTTTGATACACACACATCCAGACATTTTGATGCAACTGTCATACAGGGTGGGACAAAAGCAGGTTTACAGTTGTTCATATGGAAAATAATACAGCAATTAATAAATAATAAAACAAGAATAAAATCTGTTTGTGTACTCACAACTTTAAACTTATTTTTCCCCACTCTGTATACACATATATAATTATTACTTTTAATAAAAATACTATACATACTATTTTGCAACTTGTTTTCCACTTAACAGTGTATCTGGGACATCTTTCCACGCCACTAGTGCTCTAGCTCATTCTTTTTATTGGTGCAGAGTATTCCAAGAATCTTCCCACTTTTTTTTTTTAAAGATTTTATTTATCTTTAGAGGGGAAGGGTTAGGGAGAGAAGTATCAATGTATGGTTGCCTCTTGTGTGTCCCCTGCTGTGAACTGGCCTGCAATCCAGGCATGTGCCCTGACTGGGAATCGAACCACAATCCTTCGGTTTGCAGGCCCTCGCTCAATCCACTGAGTTACACCAGCCAGGGCTAGAATCTTCCCATTTTTAAAACTATTGCAGAAGGACTGAGTCAAAAGATGAGGGGCAGGGAACAAAGCAGAACACTTGACGGTTTGGGACCCATTCAATTGGAGTTGCTCTGGGTCTGTGCTGCTCCAGACTGCACCCGGAGGGAAGCTTTGGAGCGGACAAGCCTCCTACCAGTCACATGGCCCTTGTATTGTACAGAAAATGCAAATTAGATTGCCTTTCTTTCTAAGTCCATCTGAGCCACAAAATCAGACTGCTGCTTTCACAATTTCAAAAAGGATACATTTTCTTATTAGGACTCACTGATGGCTATGTACAAGTAAAATTTCCATTTCCATAGGAATTACGTGTCAAAATGCCATTTTCCCAAAGCCCATGCAGAAAGATGAGCACTATGTGGGATGATGTGGACAGGAAAGAGCACCTAATCTGGCAGTCCTAATTTACCAGAACTCTCATTAATATTAATGCCGCGCTACAAAACCTCACAGAGATGAAATGGCTTTACTTGTTAACAAGATTTCAGGGAAACAAAAAAAAATCTGTAGTCTAAATCTCCATAGCTTTAAAAAATATAAATAATTTATTGCTTGCAATGCCACTGAAAGAGCTTACTTTCAGTGGATAATTAAGGAGAGATAAATGTAATAACAGCAGTATTTATTTACTCTTCTGTAGGTGGTTAAGAAATGTTTTACAAACGGGACTGAAGACATAAAGCATGATTGATGCTTTCAAAATATGAAGTATGACAGTTTACAAATCAGCTCTCCACAAACTTGAAAAACCTTTACTTACCAATACACATTTTTAGTTGCTGATTGTAAAAACACCATTTTAAATATTCTATTGATACATATTAGGAGCACTTTTTTCTTTTTGACTGAAGTCAGAGTTAGCTAAGGATAAACCATAGCTAATAATTTAACTCAGCAGCATTCAGCTAAAGCCATGGTATTGTTAGTCTCTAAATATTTGTACAATCAGTAAGCAGATACCCAAATAAATTATTTAAAAAATGAAATTCAATGAAGTCTACTATGCTGACTGGTTTATTCTGCAAACCCAGAAATCTTGTTTTTAAGACAACCAGGTATTATACAGAAAGACTTCAAATGTTATCTTAAGGCTGAGTCTATAAAATGAACACAAGTGTATAGTTGAGTATATTTGTAAGATAAAATTTTGATATACCAATGAACACAAATGACTCACTAAAAAGAAACAAAAGCACCAAGGTATGAACTTCCCTGTTGTTGGATTTTGCCTACAGTTCCTGCCCATCTGTATTAGGCTGGGTTTCAAAGCACAGATGGATAAAACGTCTTACGCAAAGCACGTGAACGCTGACACAGCTGCTGCGCTTCCTCCTGAGCTTCCTCCCGTTATTAGCCACTCTGAATCCTCGGTTTCACCACGGGGCTTCTGTTTTCTCTTTTCTCTGTACTGTTTTGAATAACTCCATGGGTTTTTAACTGGTCCGAATATACCATCTGTGCTCCCGGACCTGAGAAGAAGTGAAATGATATACTTAATGAAGCTTTCATTTTATGTGAACATTTCATCTCCTGATTATTTGCTCCTGACACTGTATAATCCACTGTAAATTGAATTGGAATAGGTAGGAAGCCTGCTTAGATGTAGCTTTCTTTAATTAGATGGGTGAGGAGGTAGAAGGTGGAAAGTAAGCGCATTTATGATAAAGTAGAGAAAACTAGTCTGCTAAGAAACAAAGGTTTTTATCCCAACTGATCACCTAATTCAGCTTAAGATAAATTTCTCTGTAAATTAAGGACTTCTAGTTGAAGAGTGTCACAAACATTTCAACAGTTAATAGTAAAAAGTCTTTTGAAGGAATCCCTCTTTTAATCAGAAGTTTTAAGAAAAGCATGGTAAGTGGAATGCTAATAACATATTAGAATTTTGAAATAATTTCAACCTTACAGAAAAATTACAAAAATAAAAATAGTATACAAAGCACTTTGCACCCTTTACCGAGATTTGCCTATTGTTAACACCTTACCTTACCTGTTTTATCATTTGTGTGCTCACACACAGTTTTATTTTTCTCCTGAACCATTTATGGGTAAATTATATCACCACAGCCCTTTACTCCTAAACACTCCAGTATGTGTTCAGTATGTATTTCCTAAGGCTAAGGGTAATCTCTTATACAGTCCAAGTATAGTTATCAATCTCAGTGAATTTAACATAAATAGAAAACGGTTACCTAATTTAATGCACACGATCCAATCTTGTCAGATGATCAAATAATGTCCTTTACAGCACTTTATGCCTTTTCAGGTCCAGTGAGGTACTGCATTTAGTTATCATTGTCTCTTAAGCCTTTTTTTTTCTTTCCATTTTTGAAATCATTCACCAGCCAATGAACACTGAGTTATTTCCGGTTTTTGGCAATTTGAATAAAATCACAATAAGTATTGTACTGAAAGGCCCTAGCCAGTGCTGTTGTATAAACGTGCGTCTTCATCTCTTGGGTAAACACATGGGACTGCGACTGTCGGGTCCCATGGTAAGTGTATGTTGAACTTTATAAGACACTGCCGAACCGTGTTCTGAAGTGGCTCTTCCATTCTGAATCCCCTGCCAGCACTGTGTGAGAAACCCGATCGCTCTGCATCTTCTCAGCACTCGATACTGTCATCTTTCAAGCCATTCTGATAGGTGCATCTCATTGTGCTTTGCATTTCCCTGATGACAAATGCCAAGCATTTTTTATGTGTTTATTTACCAACTGTGTATCTTCTTTAATGAAATGTCTGCTTACATCTTTCACCCATTAAAAAAAAAAACTGAACTGTTTCCTAGCCAGGTGGCTCAGTTGTTTGGAGTGTCATCCCGTGCACCAAGGGCTGTGGGTTCGATCCCTGGTTGGGGCGCATATGGGAGGCAACCAATCAATGGTTCTCTCTCACAGTGATGTTTCTATCTCTCTCTCCCTCCTTCCTCTCTCTCTAAAATCAATAAATATATCCTTGGCTGAGGATCAAAAAAAAAATGAGTTGTCTTCTTATTACTAGGTTGGGAAAGTTTCTATGTATACTGGGTACCAGTTCTTTCTCAGATACATGTGTTGCAAATATTTTCTCTCAGTTTGTAGCTTATTTCATTATTTAAACAGTGTATTTCAAAACACAGAAGTTACTAATTTTAATGAAGTACAATCTATCAATTTTTCATTTTACAAACTGTACTTTATATGTCCTAAGAAATCTTTACTTAACTTAAGGTCACAAAGATTTTCTCATATGTTTTCTTCTGTAAATTTTAGGTTTTATATTTTTTAGCCTCTTTTAATCTGGAACATTTTCATAGCCTTTCTTTGTTTCTTGATATTGACATTTAATTGAAGTGTTCTCCTTTCAGATTTGTCTTTTGTTTTCTTGTCATTATTTTAGGTTATACAGCCTCAGCTGGAAAATCACACAAATGATGGTGTGTTCCTCTCCGGGACCCCATCTGGAGGTACATAATGTTCATTTCACCCTCACTGACGATACTCATTTTGATCAGCTGTTCAAGGCAATGTCCTAATAATCTATGTTTGAGTTTACATCTATGGATGAATCCATTCAACATGTATTTACTAAGTGCCAAGGCAATGAAAAGACAAGGCAGAGATTTAGAGAAAATATTTGCAAATCACCTGTATGGTAATAGACTTGAACCTAGGATATATAAAAGAACTCTTATAACTCAATAAGACAAACAATACGATTAAAAAAACGGGTGGAGGACAAAAGATTTGAATAGGTTCTTCAGACATACAGGTGGCAAAATACATGATGTTTAACATTATTAGTTATCAGGGAAATACAAACTAAAACCAAAACAAGATATGACCATATAGTTATTAGACGGCAGAACAAATCTCACAGAGGGACTGAGAAACTGGCATTAGAGTCTTTGAAAAACCACCTCACTACTTTTCTACATAATGAAATTAAAGACACAGATGAAAGATACAAGGGAAGAGAATTTCAATTTTACTTACCCCATAGCAAACTCATCTAAGTTTGTTTTTCCCATTAGCAGAGCTCCCTGATCTAACAACTTCTGAACTACTGTGGCATTATAAGGTGGTATATAACCTAAAAAAAAATTCAGTTATTTTTATTATAGGAAAGAAAACAGTGAATATGTAAATCATATCAAAGAAACAAGATTTTACTCTTCAATTAAGCAATTTGTATTAACATGTGCTAATTATTCCTAATTTGACTGGCAGGTTGTACTTCCTTCCAAAAGTTAATTTGTTGTACTGCTAACTGCTATGTTTTCCAAAGACAGGCTACATATTCACTATTTTATAATCTAAAAACATTGATTTTAACAGTTAATACTGCAAAATACTGTATTACAGTCAGAGAGGTACCCAATTCATTTGTAACTAATCACAAATCCTGTTTTTGCTCATTGTACTTGACTTTTCCTTCTCAGATGAAGCTGTAACACAGTAATTTCTATCCATTTCCAGTAAGAAATACCTTTTTATTGACTTACACTTAATAAATTTTCTCTGTCTAGTGTATATTCCGAAACAATGAAAAACAGTGCCCCATCCGCGGAGCCCGAGGCTCACACCTCAGAACACTACTCCCAGTCTGTAGTGTTCCGAATAACCCTCTTCTGTCTCATTTTCTTCCTGGGACCCAAACATCTTGATAAACACGACTCCTTTTTGATGTACTAAACTGTAGAGAATAAAACCAAGCAACACTATACTCAACTCAGATAAGTATAATGACACAGAGGTAGAGGAGTCAGAAAATGAAAAGCAGGACAGCAGACGCTAACGAGCCCTCCTCACTCCGGCCTCTAGAGAGAGGTGACCACAGCCACCTCATTCTTAGTCCCCTGTCATCAATGGGTGGGAGTTAGAGGGACTTAGTGTGTTGGTGGCGATCTGCTGAGTCTAAAGCTTCCCAAATAACACCCACCCACTAAGCTGGCTTACCTCTAGAGGATAATTTTGCATTTTGAAAGACAAACAGTAAAAAGGTAATGTTCCACTCTATGCATCTCCTTTGCAGATATAATTAGTCTGAGAATATCTTGGTATCTTGATACCAAGTATCTTGTCTTTAATTGAAACTGAAAGAGTTCTTATTTTTATAAGACTATTAATGCTGCGAGCAGTTAAAATTTACCTTTCAGCATGTTTGATGCACAGGTGGTCTCGATGCCAGACGTACTGAAGTTGTCTTTTACTGCGACAGGAATCCCGTCTAACTCCCCCAGGGAGTGACCTGTGTTAAAAGGTCAAAAGCACAGAAGATATATTTAGTTCAAGATATAACAACACATTAATACTAGTTGTTATAATAACTACTAGTTCTTGGTAAGATACTTCTTCAGAAATAAAATCCACGTTAAAAATTGTTGCAGTTGGACACCATAAAGCATCACATGTCAAATCACCTCATTTTCATTAAACCTCATGGCAAGTTCTTTAAATAAGGGAATGTTTTATGCAAAAAGATTCACTTGCCAAATGGAGACTGCTACATCCAATTAACCTCTTTCTCTAAGGATAAAACAATTAAGTACAATTCAAAGTAATTTACCTTTCTTATACCTTTCCTCTGATTCTTCAGCTTGCTTTAAGGCCACCTCTTCTGATACAGTAATATATGCATTTAGAAACTTGGTCTTCTTGATAAGGGTGAGGCATTTTTGACAGAGTTCAGTTGGAGTAATTTGGCCTTGTTTCAGTGCCGCAGAAACCTGTAATACATACCATCCAAAAAACCCTTTGCTGAGTTGGCACCAGTTTCAAATATAATACTGAGGTAGGCAAACAGAGTGGTTAGGAATAAAATTTTGAAGTAAGGCTTGGATTCAAAACCAAGAGAACCTATCAACTCTACACGTAGTGCAGTGAACCAGGGTAACAACTCCATCAGCTTGAAGATGGGTTGGAGGATACACATTTGTAGGCCAAGCTAAGTGACTTTGTTTCTGAGTCAGGCTTGAATACACAAGAGCAATGGTTTAGGGAAACCATCCTGGCCGGGAGATGGACAGGGCCAGCATGGGTGAAGGCAGACTGTGTGTGCAGAGAGCAGCTTAGCCGCCACACAGGCAGTCATAGAGTACAAAGGAGAAATGAACTAGACAAGGCAATACAGGACTTTATGGCTCTGAATAAGTGATCTTTATTAAACAGATCTTTATGTCCACTGTAGAATTCGAGCAAAAGCCATTACATATTGAGAGACATGCTTAGAAAATATGGATTCAAAGGCAAACGAACTTTTCTGAAACCCTATCTTTGCCGTATTGAGAAGACTGGTAAAGAAAGCATTAAAATAAACTATACTCAAGTGACCAGAACGTGCATAATGATAGTAAGTGAAGCCTGAGGTGAAGTAATAATTATTTAATACTTCCTATAGCAGTAGTAACTATGCATACTTATCAGTTAAGATAAAGGAATAACAAAGAGTCAAAGACAATACCAAATCTTGGGAGATGATATGAAAAAATAATCGGATAAGATGGCAGCTCAGAGATAAGGGGGATGGGAAAGAATCTTTATTAAGTATTTATCAAAGCCAGGCGCTGTTGTTGGCTTTACATGCATTATTACTTCACCTAGCCCTTAAAACACCACAGAAGTTAGGTATTATTAACTTCATTTTAGAGATGAAAATATGGAAAAATCAGGGAGGTTAAGGGATTTGTCCAAAGTCACACAAATAGTAAAGGGCAGAGGTAATTTTTAACATAAGCTCCTTCACCATTTCTGTCTGCACTAGTGGAAGCTTAATTTGTCCCTTAAGTTGACTCTATTTTCACATGTTCTAAATACATCAAGCAACAGGAGTTTGCATTTGGAGGAAAATCTGCAAGTGATCTGCTCTCAGCTGTTGAAAAAATCATCAAAGCAATAGTGTACTTAGGGCTGGCTGAGGGCTTTAAATGAGACAGGCTGTGGGAATAGGCCACTGAGAGGACCTGATGCTGATGGACGAGGGAAGGAAGGGGCTGCCATGCAGAGGTTGGGGGAGTGACACAGGGATGGAAAGAAGCAGCAGGGCTTGACTTAAAGGAAGAGATATTTCTGTTCAATGGTTTGTAGGAAATGTGAACTCTAAGAAAAGAGCTGGAGAGAAATAAAAAGATAGCAGTGTGTTCTAGTACTGTAGATACGGAGTGAGAGGGGAGAAAGTGGTAGGCTGGGTACCAGAGAGTGAGAGGTAGCAAACACTCAAAGCTAGAGACAGAGAGCTACATAGGCAGGCCTATCCCATGGCAAAGTTGTAAAAATTAGGGAAATTTTGCCTGCCACTTCCTCTCCTTCTTTGCCCAACTCCCCTAATGCCCACGATCCCTAAGCCACTTTCTGACTAGTCAGCTAGTATGAGAACAGGAGGTAAGGAGTGACAGCTGAAGGAAGTGAGACTGCCTAGAAGCGCTCATTTGACATGGTGCTAATCTTCGTTAGGGCCGTTTTTAGGAAATCCAGATTGGAGAAAATCAGTAAGGGAACTGGAGAAGAGAAATGAAAACAAAGATGCTAATGAGCTAGAATGGACTGAGCAAAAAGAATATGAGATACAAATAGCACAGCTCTCCTAAGACAAAACTAAAGATGTCATATCTGAATACAGGATGAAATCAAATATTGGGTTGGCCAAAAACCCATTATATTTTTTCCATAAAACAAAAGGGACATTTTTCATTTTCACCAATAACTGTGCTGATTTGGATATTTTGAGTATGTCGGCTATCTCCCACTATTGGCTTTTAGTAGGTAGAGGCCAGGGGTGCTGCTAAACATTTTTCAATGCATAACACAGCCCCACAGCAAAGAATTATTTGGCCAAAATGTCAGTAGTACCAAGAAACTTCACAAACCACTTCTGACACGTTCAGTCAGTCACAGCACCTTCTCCACACACTGCACAAATCTTTTTTGAGTTTCAGTTGCGTTTTTACCTTAATTGAAATAATAATGCATAAATAGCCAAAAATGTTGCATGTTTTCTTCCATCTTCAATAAAAAAATGGCTGCACAAAAATTTACCAATTTTGATAAATTTTTAAAAAAATGCATGCTGATATGACAGCTGTCAAAATGCAGTCTAACAAAATTCTTTGGAATGAAGTTGAAGACAACTAAGCACTAGTAGAGCTCTTGTACAGAAAAAATGTAATGGACTTTTTGGCCAACCCAATATAAAAGTTCCTGTTAAAAAACAAATTCTCTCTGGTGTTTCTTTCCTCTAAAGGAAACTAGGCTTTTCCTTGAGGCCACTGCTTTTCCTGCAGCTTTCTCAAGGGATGGCTGTTTCAGCTCCTACCTGCCACGTACCAGAGTCCGGAGGAGACAAGAATGTGTGGGCAGCCATCCTCCTAGGTCCTGATGCCTTTCTCTTCCTTCTACTTTCAACACCCCAGCTCACCTGAAGCCCAGGCCTTGGAGGTGATTATAGTCCCCTCACTGGTACAGTACAGTACTACACCAAGTCTCCCTACTACTCCTTTTCATTCACTGAAGATTTCAGCAGCTAGCTCACTGTAAGCTTTACTATGGCCCCTGTTGCTATTTTTGACTAACTCAAACTCAAGTCATGTGCACTGACATCTGGCCTTCCAGTTCTTGACCTCACTTCACATGAACTTTTCCTTCACTTCACCTGTGACCAACTCACATGGTCACAGCCGACTACATCATTACCTATATCTGTCTTACCTCTGAACCTCAATTCTGGTTATCGCACATTTCCTGTCCCTTAAACTCATTTACTCTACTGCCCCCATAGTTAGCAAGAAAATGGAAACCTCGGTTCTAAAATGGCAAGGAAACAGATTCTGCCAACAACCAGTGAGGACCCTGAGACTTAAGATGAAACCATAGTCCTGGCTGACACTTTGGTTTCGGTCTTGTGAGACTCTAAGCAGAGACCCCAGCTACTTCCTTCCTGGACTCCTGACCCACAAAACTGAGATGTTAAGATTGTGTGTGTATGTGTGTGTAACACTGTGTGAATTTTAGCTGAAAAGTTTATAGTACTGGGGGTGTCCAGCCTGTGGCTCATGGGCTGTGTACATCTCAGGATGGCTATGTGACCCAACACAAAATCGTAAATTTACTTAAAACATTATGAGATTGTATTTGTGACTACATGTCACAATGTATTTAATGTGTGGCCCAAGACAACTCTTCTTCCAGTGTGGCCCAGAGATGCCAAAAGGTTGGACACCCTTGGATACAAATTATGCAGCAATAAAAAGTAGTAACATACTTTCTTGGAAAAATTAAGAAATCTTCCTCAGGAAACCACTCTTTTTAGAAACCAAGGGAAAAGAAAACTATAAATACATATAACCTAGTAATTTTGTCCCTATAACAAAATTAGTGTTAATAACAGCACTTAGTCCTAAGTATTATCCTAGATTATTAATATTTCACTTACTCTTTATATCTACACTAAGGGGCTGATATTATTATCTCTATTTTAGAGATAAATTAATAAAGTTCCAGCTTAAAATCACACAGCTAGAAAATGGCAGAGCTGGGATTCAACCAAAGCTTGATCTTGTTTCCAGAGCCAATGCTTTGGACCACTTAGACTCTATAATTCTCCATGCAGGGGGGACAGCATTTACTCCTCCGTAACAAAGTAGAGAACATTTTATTAGCTTTACAAAGAGCACGTTGGAGAACTGTCTTCGAAAAAAGGTTTTGCGTGCAGGTACTGTTACAATGCAACTGACATGTTTTATTGTCGTTCCCCCCACTTAAAACAATTGTTGCATAACTATCTCTGTCTGGTACAATTCCATAGCAAGACAGAAACACTTGGTCTCAAACATTTGTAAAAATAAAAAATAAAAAAAAATAAAAAAAATAAAAAAAGGTTTCACCCTGACCAGTGTGGCTCAGTTGGTTGGGTGTCATCCTACAAACTGAAAGTCACCAGTTCAATTGGTGGTCGGGCTATATGCCTGGATTGTGGGTTTGGCCCTGGGTGGGCACATAAGAGAGACAACTGATTGATGTTTCTCTCTCACATCAATATTTCCCTCTTTCTTGAAAAATAAATAAATAAAATCTTTAAAAAGATGTTTTGATAAATGCTCAAAGTATAGAAGCGCCCTTGAAAGCTGAGAGCACAGGTGATTGTTACTGTCTTTAACAGATTCATTTAACATTCATGCTCCTGTCTCCATTGGCCCAAAAAGCAGCATGCCAAGGTCACCAGCAAGCTGCACCTTCCTAAGGTAGTTACTGCTCAGTCCAGCAGTACTCTACATAAGAGATTACCCTCTCCTTGAAGCACTTCTTCACTTGTATTTCAGGACACCAAGCCCTCCTGGTTTTCCTCTTGCCTTACTGGACATTCTCTCAAGTGTCTTTTCCTGGTTCTGCTCCCTAATGCTGACCCCTCAATGTTGGCAAGTTTTAGACCTTCTACTCAACTCCCCAGGTGATCTCATCTAGTCATATATCTTTAATTATCTTCTACACACTGGCCAATTTATAGCCTCACACCTAGCTTCTTTCTTGATCTCCATACTCCTATATCCACCTGCCTAACTGACATCTTCACTTGGATTATCTAGAAAGCGTCTCTAAATTACCATGTCCAGAAGAGAAATTTTGATAACCTTCTAATCTCAAACATGCTCCTGTTAGAGTCTTTCCAATCCTGATAAATGTTACCATCTTCCCAATTGCCCAGGCCCAAAACCAAAGCATCCTCCGTAATTCTTCTCCTTCCCTTAAACTCTGTATCCCAATCTGTCGGTAAGCCCTAACTTAAAAAGCAATACCCACTTCACATTATTTCTACTCCCACCACCACATTCATGCTGCACTCATCTGCCAACACAAGAGCCTTCTAATTGGTCTTCATTCTTCCTCACTTGCTTTCCTATAGGCCATAATCCTTAACAGTAGCCCGAGGAGCTTTTTACATTTTTAACCAGATCATGTCCACAAACTCATAGCTTTTCAGAGTGAAACCCACACTTCTTACTGTGGCCTAAAAGGTTCTCCATGACCTGGCTCCTGCTAATCTCTCTAACCTCATCTTCACCCCCCTCCTCATTCACTTCTTCCTGGGTATGTTGGATTTCTTGCTATTCCTTGAACATGTCAATCCTGCTCTTGCTTCAGAGTATTTGCACTTATCGTTTTCTCTGCCTGAAACACTGTTCTCCCAGATCTTCCCAGGGCTCAGCTCCATATCATTTGAGGCTCTATTAAATATCACCCACTCAGTCAGAGAAACCTTCCCTGACCACTCCCCCAACTCCTAGCTAAAACATCCAGCTCCCTCAATTAGTTCTCACACTATAGCCTGCTTAATCTCTCTTCATAACATTTAATAGTACATGAAATTGTATTATTTACTTTAAAAAGCTTATTTAATGCCTAAAATCCCATGATAGTGTAGGTATCACGAGAGCAGAAGCTTCTGTCTCTCTTCAACGCTAATCCTCAGTGTCTGGAATACAGAGGTGCTCATTAAATATTCCCTGAATGAATGAATAACTGAGTTATTTAAAATCTGGAATCAATTTTCCAACAGAACAATAATGAAAGGTTAGGCTAGATCCCTATCCCCCCCACCCCAAGAAGCGCACTGGATTAATGATATTGGTATCTGGTTCCTAGTCATGTCACAAAAAGGAAGGTAGAAGTAAGACTCCTCCCCTTCTTCAATGTACCTGTGTGAAGTTCACAGATAGGAGTTTTACCTCCTATTTGGCACTGTAACTCTTTTTTGTTCTTCCTCCCAGGGCTTCCTCTGTTTAGGTTTCCCAAATTGCCTCAAAAATTCCATTTCTAGCCCTTCCCCTTAATTTCCCCTCCAGCCAATTTTCCCTTTCTTCAATTGATTATCTCAACTAGAGTGTGATGAAAGAGAGAAATTTGATTGAACTATTATAATTTACAACAGTGAATGACTAAATCTTTCAGCCTTCCAAGGCTTTACATATTTAAAATAGAATGTGTACCAAATTATTCTCTAATAGGTAGAATTTGGGGCAATGATACAATGATGTGGAGAAAATAGTGTGGACATAAGATATATTTTGGGTTTGGAAAATAACCACCAAATAATGTTTTGCACATATCGACAAATAAATAATTGTTAAAGGAGTGATTAAGCAAAAACAATCATGCTAAGGCAACCTCCTGACTACCTACGGGTCAGTTCCCCTGAAAGTTGTTTCTCATGATGGCTTACTCAGTGACACCAGAAAGGGGTGACACAAAAAAGGTGGAGCTGGAGGGACAAAGAACAGAAAGAGAAAATACCATGTTTTTTCAGTTGTGTTTCATTTTAAGACAAGTCTTCAGTTTTTTTAAAAAAGAACAAATAGGATTCCTTACTGACAGTAAAGGCCAGATGCAATTAAAATGGTAAAACAACAATTATTTGGGGGAAGAGCTGTTTATTGTTTAAAGCTTGTGGACTCAAAAAGTTCTCATAATTAACAGCTTTCTAAAAGACTGCCAGGTAGGGGAAAAAGATTATCCAGAGGAATACAGAAGGCAGGGCAGTTCATTAACCTCCACTTAACAGCAAAATTATCTGGAGCCTTGGGAAAACCATATATGCTGGGCCTTCCCACACAGATCTGCCTCAGTGGGACACAGCTTAGTTTTAACAAGGGCCGGAGGTGATTCTGAGAGCAGTGGGCCTGCAGACAGTTATAAAGGTCCAGAAACACAGAGACGTGAGTTAAAAACCCTAACGACAGCGCTAAAGGGAGAGAACAGATTCCAGACATAATTTCAAGACAGAGTTAACAGGGGTTAGTGATTTATTGGATATTATAGCTGTAGAATAAGCTAAGAGCAACTAGGATAACAGTTGCCCCATTAACAAGAGACCATTAGGAATTCAGAAATCAGGTTTTGTTTTGTTTTAAGATGAAGGTTAGAGGGTAAGAGGTGATCCTGTTAAAATGATGAAGTCAACTTTGGTTAAATTGAGTTTGAAGTGTTTATGGGGCATTTGGAAGAGATGTCCAAAAGAAATGCACAAACATAGCCTAGAATTACAAAATGACGTCCAGGAAAGCGAAATGAGTGTAAAAGAATCATTGGTACCTTAGCGGTAGTTGAAGCCTAGAAGATGAGTATTTTAAGGGGGAGGAGCGGAGCCAAAATCATTAATTTGGTTTTTGCAAGGGACAGAGTTGCTGGGCTCGTTACAACTGCATTAAATGAATGTCGAGAATAGAAGAGAGACGGAAGGGAATCAGCAAAATCCCTCTTATACCGCAAGAGACCCTCTAAGAGCATCGGGGCCTGAACCAGCCTGAACAAACCTAATTAAGAAGTCGGTGTACACTTCCACCCCACAGCTCCGCGGTACAGAAGTCTCCCCTGCTGAGGTTGTAACTCCAGAACCGGTATGAACAACACAACCTAAAGAACCACAAGTCAAAACCCCAAAGAGTTCTAGGGGAGGAGGCGACCAGGCTGACAGAGTTAGGTAGTCAAGCCTAACTCCGCGAATCTTTCCGACCTCCCTGGGCCCTCCGCAGCTAATTCCACTCACTTCTCGGAGGGTCCGGCCCAGCATGGTCCTGGTGCCCAGCCTGCCACTACCAGGACCAGGTGACAAGAAGGAAAAAGAAAGGTCAAGCTGCCACCGGTATTACACGGGCGCAGCCATCTTTACTCGTCACCGAACCTTTGAGCACGGAGTACTTCCATTGGTCGGATTGCAGCCCGAGGAAATTGATCTTTGCATGCGATTGGCTGGCGCTGCAAGGCTAGAAGCGCCGCGACAGAGAGCGGATGACAAGGAGATTCCAAGCTAGGATCGCCGCGGGGACCTGGAACCGTCCGGTTATCTGTGGCCTCGGGAGCCTGAGCAGAGCCAATTGGTCCCTCTGAGTGCTCCTGGGACGGGGAACAATTTTAGGGGTTTTGATTTGGGTTTTGTTTTCAAGGGAAGGGGGTGTAAGCGGGGAGGAGAATGGACAGAATACTGATTGGAACGTTAATCGGAGTGTTTCAGATGTCAGGGGCCATCTAATACCATATTCTTCTAATTCCATTTGCTCCATTAGGCTACCTTCATTTCTGAATTTTCAATTTTGAAATCGGCCAGTGTGTTTGGCAGAATCTGACCGATTTCCGGGGTGACAGTTTAATCCAATCCAAGTGCAACCTAATTAGGGCATGCAACTCAACTACGTGTTTACGATGGAATTTCTGAATTGTGTACTTAGAAGAAAAGCATGTACTACGGTTTGCTTCTGGAGAAACCAAGCTATACAAAAGCCTTCAGTTAGAAGGATTAGTACTACTTCTCCAAGGAACACCGTCATGCCTGCTTGGGTGATAGATAAATATGGGAAGAATGAAGTTCTTCGATTTACTCGGGACATGATGTTACCTATCATACACTATCCAAATGAAGTCATTATCAAAGTTCACGCTGCAAGTGTAAATCCTATAGATGTGAATATGAGAAGTAAGTTGGAAAGAAATCACTCGTTATTATATATATCTTTTTTTCCTCAGAAAATTTCATCTGGGGTCAGTAGTTTTCAAAGATAAATTGTTATTTGATTGTACTTCTTTGGTTAACACAAAGGAATTATTAAGGTTTTTGACAGTATCTCAGCAGATATTTCCCAAATTGTTGAAATTACAATGCCCAGGGTATACTTTAATCTTTTACAAAATATATGGTTGAATTGCTCTTATGCTTCCTTAAAATGTTAATTGGGACCTGAGGTGAATTTGTGGTATTCTGAGGTCCATCACAGGTTTTTGAGGTATGGTTATGTTTTCACAAAAGTTTAGAATTTGCATTTTTAAAATGCAAATATTTTTGCATATTTAAAAATATATATATTTTTTATTTTTAGAGAGAGGGAAAGGGAGGGAGAGAGAGGGAGAGAAACATAGTTGTGTGAGACATGCATCAATGTGCCCAGACATACGTTGATCTGTTGCCTCTGCATTGCTCCAACTGGGGACCTGGTCGGCAACCCAGGCATATGCCTTGACTGGGAAATGAACCAGCAACCTCTTGGTTTGCATGCCAGTGCTCAATCTATTGAGCCACAGCAACCAGGGCAGAATTTGCATTTTTATAATAATCCTTTTCTCTCTCACTGTTCACAGCTTTTTTTATTGGTCCATTGGACGAAACAGAACAGGATGCCCGAATATGGACACTGTACTTCCTCCTTTTTGCTGTTGCATTCTGTCACAGCAGTTAAAATACACTTTTTCTGTAATCCTAAGTGGGAATAATGCTATCTTAATTTCTTCTGGGATATAGTGAAAAAGATTGGAGAGCACTGTGATTCCTTAATATATACTACGTAATTATTATAGTGCTGAAAAGATTGATTACTATTTGTGAATGACTTTCATTTTGAAAATGAGAAAAATATTGCTTATAGGAACTCATTTATGTCTTCTGTTGACAAAAAACATTTGGGATGATTGGTCAGTTAGTCTAAGTGCTCTAAACTAAGCTTCCATATGAGTTTTAATGTAATCGTACATCTGTGTTTTGACGGCCGGTGTGTACATGGACAGTTCTACTCCTCAGATTACCTCAACAATTGTACAGGGTGGGACAAAAGTAGGTTCACAGTTGTGAGTACATGAAACAGAGTTCATTCTTATATTATGTATTAATTATTGTATTCCATATGAACAGTGGCAAACCTACTTTTACCCCACCCTGTGTGTAAACTACATGTGATGAATTCAATTTGTTTATTTATATACCTAATGACAAAATTAAGGTTAATGATAGAATGAGTCATTTTAGTGGAATTTTTAGAGAAATAGGAAAGAAAGTGTTGAGACTTTGACTTTTAATTTCTTCCTCTTTGTTTTCCAGGAGTTGTGTAATAGATTAGAATAGCAACTCTCAAATTTTTTTGTCTTAAGATCTTATTAGATGATTAATAATTATTGGGCTTTTGTTTATGTGAATTATAGCTATGAATATATCTACCTTGTTAGAAATTAGAATAGAAATTTTAGACTGCTTATTAATTCATTTAAAAATGTAGTAAACTCCTTTTGTATTAACATTACAAAGTTAAATCAAGTTAAAATATAAAATGCAATAATAATGACTGAGAGACAACTACCTATGTGAAGCACTGAAAACAGATTGTAGTTGACAGAGCATGGGTAGGATGTACCCTCAAAGTGCTTACGGTGATAAATGATTGTATTTTTCAAATTAAGCAAAAAAATCAGTGCTGAGTCGTATTGTTTTACACTTGTACATATTTCTTTGCTTTCCAGTTTAATCAGATACCTGGATCTTCACATGTATTTCTGTATTCAGTCGGTTGCAATGTTATTTGAAGTGAGGAAAGCCAGCCTCACATAGGTAGTTAGAAAAGAGAGGTCCTTTTAAAGACTCCTCAGAACCATCTGGGAACACAGAACATGAAGAACAGCTGGACTTTTCCCGTTTCACTGTGTTTAGTTCTTTTCACTCCAATTTTTAACGCTGCTGTTTTTATCTTACTGAATATATCTAGTAGCCACCAGCTGTCTGATATTGTGGCCACTAGCCACATGTGGCTACTGAGCAATCGAAATGTGGCTAGTTGAATCGCAATGTGCCGTTAGTGTAAAATACACACTGCATTTAAAAGACAGTGAGAAAAAAGAATGTGAAATGTTTCCTTAATAATTTTATATTGATTGCATAGTGATCTGATTGTGTTTTGGATATATTAAATAAAATACTAAAAATGAATCACACTTGTTTCTTTTTACTTTTTAGTGGCCACTAGAAAATTTTAAATTACATATGTGGCTTGCATTTTATTTCTTTTGGACATTGCCGGTCTAGACAGTGTGAGGAGTAACTATGAGGGGAAAGCGTTTGGGGGAAATTGGACTCCTAACGTGTTTGTAACTAGAACACTCAATAAAGAAGGAAATGAAATGGTTTGCTATGAATGCCTCATAAAATCAACATTTCTACAGCATGTTCTCAAGTACTGTAGTTTAGGTTAACACTGTTTCATTATAAAGTTGATGAGATGTACTAGAAACTTAGCCCTTGTTTGTATCAATTAGCCTATGGGAAAATTGGTTTTATTATACATTGTTTTGCTTAGAGTTGCAGAATATATTCACGATTTTAAGTGAGGACTTACTGTATTCTTTTTGTTTGCTTTGACATCGTAATTGCTACTTTGTTGTTTTATTTTATTTACATTGGGCATGAAGATAATTTAGTTTTTATAGGATATGTCTCTTTAAGTGATTGGTTTATATCCAGTGATCAGTGTTTATATCCAGTGATCAGTGAGTATAAACTCTGTCAACTCCTACTTGTTTCAGTACTTCGCATATGTAGTTGTCATGCACTCATTATTTTATAGCATTTTATATTTTCATTCTAATTTAAGATTACAAACTAAAATTAGCCATGTTTTATCCATGAGCAGTTTTTACATTTGTCTTCATTTAGATCTGTTAACTTTCATTTCTTTCATCGCACATGCGTACTTGGAATTATGTACATTTCAATTTTAGTAGAATGGTTGGATCTGGACTTTCTTTGCTGCTATTTGATAATAAAATACTGCAACACATTTTACTTTCACATAGTATTCTTAAGACATCTTAGTTTCTTATGATGTGACTGGGTAATGTTGTTTGCAGGTTACCCTCTTTACTTCCTGCTCATGGATTCTCTTTTGAGAACATGTGATGGTTGTTGGCGGAAGATATCTGAAATGGTAGATTGGGGAAATACATAATGAGTAGAAAAGAAGATTGTAAACTGGAGGAAGTAATTTCCCTTGATGAGAAAGCAAGGGCAAGCAAGTGGCGATGGCCACTATTGTTGGACAGAAAATCATACGTCATATAAATGACTAAAGAAATTATTTTATTAAAAAATTTTATTCTCATCCCCCATCCCTTTGACAACCATCAACTTGTTCTCTACGTCTCTGGGTTTGTTTCTGTTTTGTCTATTCATTTGTTTTGTTCGATTCCACATGTAAGTGAAATTGTACAGTGTTTGTCTTTCTCTGTCTGACTTAGCAGAGTGCCCTCTAGGTCCATTCATATTGTCACAAATGGCAAGATTTCATCCTTTTTTGTTGTTGAATATTTCATTATGTGTGTGTATGTATATATATATATGTGTGTGTGTGTGTGTGTGTATCTAGGTTGCTTCCATATCTTGACTATTACTGGTAATGTGCAATGAACATAGAATAATTTTAAAATTAAAAAAATTCAGCTGACGACGTCATACCAGCAGTTCAGTTTCTTTCGATGGGATCAAAGTCTTTGAAATTGATGCCAGATTTTTGACTTTCCAAGTCATTCCAAATCTGACTCCGTCAAACCTGCCAACTCAACCAACGGGATAAAGTTCCTAAGGGCCTCCATTCGTCTGCGTCATCAAGCAGGTTCTCAGTTACCAAGTACCAACTGCACTTTGTATTTGGGGCCAGTTTAGCTTGAACCAATGAGCCAGGGCTAATCAATTGATAACATTAGCATATCAGAATGACCAAGAAAACTTTGCAAACAACCTTGCCCTACAGGTCTGTACTCAGAGAGGATGGAAGCCTTTTTGCAGTTCTGAAACAGCAGCTAAAATCTGATAAGGGTAACTGCCCACTTCTCTCACTCCAATCACATAGGAATTTCAGGCAATAATTGTTTTTTGTGTTTTAATTGTAGAAATGGAATGTCAGACAGGAAAAGTAAAACATGACTTTTGTATTACATGTGGAAATTTTTTTTCTTTCCCTGACAGAGTATATCCCTAACCAGCAACATGGCAAATGTATAATACTGGCATGGTGACCATCAGCTTAGATTTTGGGGGACTATCCCAACTTTCAAACACTTTCTCCCATGTCTCTTGATTTTTTAAATTAGAAAAACAACTTCTAAGAAAAAAAAAAAACTTCTGTGAGTACACACCTGTCGGCATCTCAGTGTGTCTTCTGTATTCCCTCCTGCTATGTGGACTAACTGTCATTGTTCCGTCTGCAGCCATCTCTCCACTTGCGTTCCAGACTCTGTCTCCTCTCACCTACTGGGGAGCACTGTTTAGCCGGTCTCTCCTGCATCTGCAGTCTTTTCCTCTCTATGGGTCATTTCCATTGGCATACAGACCAGCTGTGATTTCTTCCATCTTAAAGAGAGGGGAAAAACACTCAAAAATCCTCTCTCCATCTCAGTTGCCTCCCTCTGCTTCTCTGCTCCGCTTTATAGCAAGACTGTTTGAAAGAGTTGAATGTTCTCACTGTCTCCAGTCTCTCACTTCCCATTCTCTGTCACTCCATGCCCCAGCAGCTGCTATCAAGGTCACCAAAGATCTCTGTTGTTGGCCTCAGTCTTTTGTTTTGGGTTTTTGTGGTGGTGGTTTTTTTTGTTTTGTTTTTGTTTTGTTCATAGCTCATTGGCAGCTTTTGACTCTATTTGAAAAACTGTCTTGCCCCTCGGCAGCATTTGACTTCTTTAAACCTCTTCATTTGACTTTGTGGGCACCTGCCTCTTCACTGGCTAAGCCTTCTCAGGCTCCTTCGCTGGTTTCTCCTCATCCTTTAGATCTAACGTTGTACCACCCCTGAGAGTGGGTGGGGGAAAGGAGACTTACAGACTGGTTTAGTGATTTGGGAATATAAATCGTGGTCCAAGGCACTAGAAGGGTAAGCAGGGTGCTGATACTGGAGAACCTCACATAGCAGAAATGTTCTTAGAAAGATGTCAAGCAGAAGAGACAATTATAGATAATTTTGTGTCTTGGAAAAGCCATTTTATATTTTGAAGCTGTGTAATAAACTTTGGGTTGTTGCACATAGAGTAGCCAATTTATTTGAACT
>PVKM010016897.1:0-26348 GCA_004027735.1 Carollia perspicillata
GGTTTTTCTTTTAGCATCATTTATAAATTGAAAAATATCCAATAGTGAAATGTCTACATGAATTATGATATAGTAATGCAATCACATGTATGCAGTCTTCAGAAAGATAAGTCTAAGTGCATTGGAAAAACATTTACTAGAAGTGCTTACCATAAAAGACTTTAACTTACCCTATGTTAAGTGGACAGATAAGGAAAAAAACTATAAAATTACTTAAATGTTTATAAAGAAAATTCAGAAAAACATGAAAAAAGAAAATGTAAACTATGTATAATATCACTATCCAGTGCCAACCACTGTTTCCATTTTTTTAAATATCTTTTTAGACTTCTCTCAATACATCTATACATAGTTAAATATAACTTTTAAATAAAAACTATAATGCCTTATATTTAGTCACTTTTTTTACTCAGTAATATATAGTAAATATATTTTTATGAAAATAAAGCATATCCTAAAAACTTGAGTAGCCTCATAGCATTTAATTTCATGTAAGTGAATTGTTGAACCATCTGTATATTGTCTTTTCTCACTTTTTTCTTTTGTTATAATATTGAATGCTGTGAAGATCAACCTGATAACTAATTCACATTCTTCAAAAAGTTACATTAGGGTATGAGGCTTTTAAGCCAGACAAACATTTCAATATAATTAATATAAAATAATAAACAAATGGAAAATGAGCTCTAAGATGAGAGAGAATTGAATAATAAAGTTACTTCAGCTTTTAATTTCTATATACATAAAAACAACTTTAAAAAATAAAAAAAAAATGTATGTCGTGAAAACGTCAAATGTGCCAGAAGTGTTTCTTGGGAAAGCAGCTCTAGGAAGAAGGGGGAAGCTTGTTTATCACACAAGGAAGGATGGGAATGTGGTGTTCCAGCTCTTTGGCTTTGGAAACCCTGATGTTAGAAGGTACCGACCATTTCTTTGGAATACTATCTCTCACAACGAGGACGCTAGTTCTCTCGAATCTTTCATCTAATCTTTAAGAAATTTACCCGTACTGGAAGGGTGAACGTCTGTCTCCTGGGGCACTCTCTCCTAGGGCGAAGGCTGACTTGACCTGTGTTCTATAGCCTTCAACTGTCCCCTGACCCATATTTCTCCTCAGGACCCATCCTGACTCTCTCTTGTATATAGAATTCCCAAACTCATGGTTGCCTGTAGTTCTTGAAATCAGGGTAGATCATCCTTCTCAGATGCTCATCCCTCCCTACTCATTTTTTACCACAATTCCTCCACTTGGATCACCCACGATACCTACATCTGCTTTCCATTTTTCTAGAAATATATTGACATTTTAAATCTACTGACGGTCCCCTCTTTCTCTTTGTTGTGAGCTTCTGCCTCTTTATTTTTTAAAGAATTTATTTATTTATTTTTAGAGAGAGGGGAAGAGGGAGAAAGAGAGGGAGAGAAAGAAACTTCAATATGTGGTTGCTTCTTGCACACCCCCTACTGGGGACCTGGCCCACAACCCAGGCATGTGCCCTGACTGGGAATCGAACTGGCAACCCTTTGCTTCACAGACCCGCGCTTAATCCACTGAGCTATACCAGCCAGGGCTCTGCCTCTTTAAATTAATATTATTATTTCCCTAAAATAAGGTTGTGGAGGCACAAGCAGAAAAGGAGATAGATGCGTATGTCTAATACACCACTTTGAACCCTTCAACTTCTCCATCTACACAATGGCTGTTAAGAACCATGCCCTGTACTTCTTAAATGAGATCAAAGAAAATGATCACGTCCATACAACAGAGCCTTGTGAAGCCCAAGAGCTACAACAGCCAGGGTTTCTTTTATTCCCTCAGTCTTCTCCCACTTGAGATGTGGTTATTTTATCTCATAACATAGCTCATAAAAGAGGTTTCTCAAAAAATAAAGACTCATTCTCTTATAAAGTTATTTTCTGCTAAAAAACTCAATATGCATTTTAACTGTCAAGCAAATTTGTTCAAAGTGGAGTTACTTTTGAAATCACCTTCATGGTGCTAATTTTTTTATTATTATTTCCAAATGTCAGGGGTCCAAGCAAAACATTATAATAGGCAAGACCATGCCAGACTGCTATATTTTTCAATAAGTAAACTAATTAGCTGGTAAAAGGAGAATAAAAGCACTTGTGAAAATTTTAATCAATGTGTTAATTGAAAACCTAGTTCATTTTCCTTGTCGTCAGATAATTATGATTATGTTGTAACTCATTCGTGGGCCTCCAAAGAAGAAGGAAATATGAGATTGTTCTGGCAACTTGACTCCTGGTATTCTTACTAGTCATAACTTTCCTATAATGCCTTGCCTTATGCATTCTGGCTGCCTAAGGGTAAATTTAAAGTGATCAACATAACTAGGCTTTTCTTCTCTTTCTTCTGCTGCTATGACTCAGTACCGTTCACTTTTTGGTGATTAATAACTGGGTAAGGCAACTTGCCTGTGGACATACACAGGATTTCCTGTCCAGTCATTCAAGCCATGTATCAGCAATAGGTATTAATTATTAATATTGAAATCCAGTGTTGTTATTAGACAAGGGATTAGAAGGAGTGCAGAATGTATCCATTGCTAGGAAACAAAGAATTCAGTATCTATTTCCAGGCCCCCAAATTATGCACTTGAAAGTCATTATGATACCATAGCTCGTTACACTAGAATTAACACAATTAAGAACATTTGCTCGCTTTATATATTAATTACATCCTTTATTTCTTGACATGGGGGAACTGAAATGCATCTTTAGAGAGTTAGTGATGATCATGAGATATGGTTATTTTTATAGCTTTCAGTGGATTTTTAAGCTATTAAAAGTCAAGAAAAAATACAATAGAGATTAAATCAAAAAAGTCAATATACACTTTCACTTATTATTTTTTCCTTTGTGTACAACGAATGGGGAAGAAGAGCCAAAAAACAAGGGATTTATAGAGGTTGGCATTTAGACGTATCTCTTTACTCAGGAAAGTTGCAGGTATCTTCTAGGCTAACATTTCCTAAGCTTGTTTAACTATAGAACTTTAGAGTGTGCGTTGGTTAGCTACCCCAAAACTCAGTTCATTAAAACAGCCATCTATGAGTGCCGGCAAATCTGTGGGCTGACGGTGTGAATCTGCCAGTCAGCTTGGCTCGGCTGATCTTGGCGAGGCTCACTGTGTGTCTGCAGTCAGCTCTCTGGTAGATTCGCCTGGTCTCACTCATGTGTCTGATGGTTGGCTGGATGTTAACTGGGTGACAGCGGCCACATGTCCCTAGTAATCCAGTGGACTAGACTGGGCTTGCTCACATGATAGCAACAACCAAAAGAACAAGTGGAAATGCGTGAGGCCTTTTTGAGGCTTAGTCTCGGAACTGGCCCACTGCTACTTCTGCCACATTCTGTTGGTCTGAGCAAGTCAAAGACCAGCCCAGATTCAAGGTGGGGAAACAGACTTCACCTGTTCATGAGAGGCGCCACAATGCCACATTCTCAGTGTCATGGACACAGGGAAGGGTGAAGGATTTTGGCTATCTCTGCTAAATAATTCACCTGGGGGTACAGGTTTAAACACACAGATTCCTGGGCCTTGCCCCAGTCATCAGTGCCTGTCTTAAGACCAAATAGGTTTGTCCATTTTATTCAATTCCACACCCATCCAATGCTCTCAAAAAACCCAGGGAGCTTTTTCCACCCACAATCTCTTCCCTCTCTAAGATCAGTGAAATAAGTGAAGACTGCTCACAACCCCATTTTCTGCAAAATAGGATGAGCTGGGCTGAACTTTCTGGTTCTTCTTTCAAAATGTAGAACAATAACATGTTCCAAGGATACATCATAGATCCACAAGGTTTGCATGCCAATGTCACTGGCCATTTTGTCAAACGAAGCCTTTGAAACATGGTACTATTAACGCTATGGGAAAGTAGCAGTAAATCCATTCCCTCCACAAATATATGTTGAGTACACAGGTCTGTCCAGAAAAAGTCTAGCCATTGTAATATAACGAGAATGGTTTACACAACATTGATGTAACCCCGCAGCCAAGGAGAGGGGACTGGAATGCACACGTGTGAACAATGATGACTTCACTGTACTAGTGGGGGCGGTAGACTCCATCAAGTGAGCATGTGCACTGTGTGGTTGTCACATTCAAAATGACTGAGTGAGTACAGCAACGAATCTGCATCAGATTTTGCATTAAGCTTGACCATTCCGCTGCAGAACTGATCTGGATGATTCAGAAGACCATAGCTACAGGCAACTGGTGATTGGCAGCTTCATCAGAACAATGTGCCCACTCATGTCTTACCCTTCGTGCAGTTTTTTTATAAAACATCAAATCACCCAGGTGACTCAGTGCCCATAAAGCCCAGAATTGGTGCCCTGCAACTTCTGGCTTTTCCCAAAACTAACATCATCTTTGAAAGGGAAGAGATTTTAGACCATCAATGAGATTCAAGAAAATATAATGGGGCAGCTGATAGCGATGGGGTGAACTGTGTGAGGTCCCAAGGCGCCTACTTGGAAGGAGACTGAGGCAACATTGTCCTGTATACAGTGTCTCTTGTATCTTGATTCTTCTTCAATAAATATCTCTATTTTTCATATTAAATGGCTGGATACCTTCTGGACAGCCCTATATGTCCCAGTCTCTATGACCATAAAGATATTAAACACAGAGTTTTTGCTTCGATATTGGGTTTACTACAAGAAAGAGAAGGATTCGTTACCAGAGAACTTTCTAGGAATGACTTGGAATTATGATAGTCAGCAAATAATGTATTTTTACACATACTTAATCTAAACATTGACAAAAGCCTTTATCTTGAAAATTCAGGTAACATTTGCTCTATAGGAATATGATGTCTAGAATCAAAATTGGCACCATTAAAATTAGTATTCTTGTGGGTTTTTCTCTGTTGTGGTACCTTAGTTACTTGAAGCTCAATAAAATCGGGAATGGGATAGAACTTGAAATAAATTCACAGGGTGACCACAGGTTAAAGAGACATTGACATAGAGTAGACGGTTTCAATGTTTATACTTAACAAGCTGTGTCAATAAGTCTCACGTATATTTCTTAGTCCATATTAATGGTTCTTAAGTAATAAGGCCTTTCCTCCCTTCAGTAAACTTTTTCCTGAGTGCCTATTAAATGTTAAGAGCTTGGGATATACCAGTACATAGAACAAAGGGCCCTGCTTTCATGGAGCTTAATTATAGCCTATTGAAATCCAAATGATTTTTTTCATCTTCAGAGTTTTCAGTGTTGGTAACAGTACCTGCACTTAGAGGGAAAAAATTAAAAAATTAGGGGCAAGGTGAAGCAAATAACATATCATCGGAGCGGTCCTTTTGCAGACTTCCCCAGAAGGTTTGATTTCAAAAGATATCAATGGCCCCTCCCCTAAAAAGAATCTATTTAAGTTTTGAAGTTCCAGAAAATAAAGTAGGGAATACGCTCCAAGGAGCCGGGGGATCTGAGTGTCCAGGGAGGAGCATGGGAATTCGGGTATACAGAGTTCCCGAGGAGGCCCGCAGAACCTGGAGCCTGAGCGCGGAGGGGAGGCGGTGCCGGTCCCGCCGGCAGCGGCAGCTGCAGCCGCAGCAGCGCCTGAGCTGCGCCCACAGGAAGCTGAGGGCGTGGCTGGCTGGGGCTGAGGAAAATTCCAGACTGCAGAGACAGTGCCGTCAGCCAGGACTTCGTTAAACAAACAATAAGGACTTCTTTAAACAAACAATAACAAAAAAAAAAATACCCCAATAAACCCAGAACACAACAACGAAAAACAGCCCCAAAGTGGGAGTATTCAGGAATGAAATAATACAATAGGGAAGTGGTTTGTTTTGTTAAAATGATTTCAGCCTTCGGGCATTGTTAATAAAGGAGCCATCGGAAGAGAGAAAAGGTATCGATTGCAGAGGAAGCAGGAAGCCTGGGATGAGCCCTAGGGAGCTGCTGTTTAGGGAAAGAATCCAAGTTGGGCTGCAGCAGGCCTGGGCTGCGGAGGATGGCCTGGGAGGGACTGGCCAGAGCGGTCGCCAGGGACCTCAGCAGAAAAAGAAGCCACTGACATGACTCTCAGAAGCTTGACTTTGAGTGCCTGCCGTCTGGGCCAGAGAACATGCTGTGTCCAAGAGACCATGAGGCTTAGAAGCTCTTGGTCTCCGTGACAGCCGCATCTCTCTCTTCTCCACACCCTTTGCGGGCCACCTTCTCTGGGAACGAGTCGGGGATCATTTCCACCCAGCGGTTGCCAGTGTCTGTATCTTCGTCTTCCTGCTGCTTTGCACCCTTAGTTTGAACAGATGAGGAACTATTTTTTTGCATCCAGGGTGAGGAAAAGTAGGTTTACAGTTGCGAGTATGCGAAACACAGTTTATTCTCGGATTATTTATTAATTCTTGTATTATTCCCATACAAACAACTGTAAACCTACTTTGGCCTCACCTTGTATGTATATATACCTCTGCTAATAGACATAAAATGCGGCCTATGCAATATATCATAAACATAAAACTCATCATGTGTGCTACACTGTGGAGCTGTGTGTGCAATGTGCATGTACATACGGTGAAAACTTGTGAGGCTAACACTGAACCAGGTCATTAAACGGAAGAAGGGTCACAAAATTAGGAAAGTTCTAGAGAGACAGTGCGTTTGGCCCATCTTAAAGGCAGGGCCAGATGAAGTTGGGCGTCGGGATTCTAGGCTGAATTCTCTTTGGTTTTCCTTGAATTTATGCCACTTATAGCTGTGTGACCTCTGGCAAATCACTGAACTTCTCTAGCCTCAGTTTCCCTTTGTGCGACCTGTGGATCTTGATAGGATACACGTCATGGGAAGGTTAAAAGAGTCCATATCTGGAAAGAGCTCAGGAGGATGTCTGGCCCACCATAAGCACTTGATAAGTGATGGCTGTCATTCCCAGCTTTGTCAAACAGAGTGGTCGGTCAGCAATGCACATACGTTCAGAGGCAAAGCAGATGAGGCCCCGAGTGAAACCAGGTGGAGAGTAGGGGAGGGCATGTAGGACTAGCCAAACGGGCAGTGCTGCTGCCTCTACCCTCTCCTTGTCAGTACTGCCAGATTTTCTGATTTGTATAGAGAAGGTAGGATATCAAGGTTTTTATATGAAACCTTCCAGTTTTTAAATAGTGGAAACTTCTCAAATTAAAAAAAAAATCTATATTCCTGTGGCCTGTGTCCCGCCCATGAGCCAGAAATTTGCCACGGCCGAGGAACATGGTTTGACACAGCCCCAGCTGTTTGCACCAGAGCTGTGTTTGCAGAGATCTCTGCAGGGGAGCGCCAAGCATGCCTCACCAGTCTGGGCAGGGCTTTGCTGGTTAATGTTAAATCCAAGTCACGTCTCCTTGATCTCTCTATGGGAGTGCGGGGCACTTATCAGACATGTGGTGCTACCCTGCCACCACACCTTAAAAAACGAAACCTAAAGAAAAGCAGTCGGTGTTTATCTCCTCTCTAGACGGGGTTGGTTTTCACCAGCCCACCCTGCTGACCGTTCCCCTGTGTAGTAAGCGCACATCGCAGCATATGTACCGGGCTGCTTGCTTTCAGCCCACGGTCTTGTCTGGGGTCCTAAGTTGGCTACAACTCAGAAACAGATGCCTGTTTGGCCTGTGAAAGACCTCCACGCACAAAGGCATAAAAAGGTAGATATAATTCAGATGTTGAAGAACTGCTTCAGGCCCAACCTCGTGGGTCAGCAACATTTCCATAAAACTCAGCTACTTGGGTTTTGGCTTCTGTTTGGACAAATTTCTTTAATTTCTTTTCTTCGGGCCTTTGCCCCAGTACTTACTAATGATAGTGACTCAACTTTTAAGATTTTTGTAGGTGGTTGGTACAGCATAAGAAGGTGATGTCTAAATACTAGAAGTGCTGCTATATGTGAAATATATGTAATATAAAGTATTCTACATTTGAGAATTTTGTGTTTTAGTTGTTTCCTGGCTTGGGCCCAGCTTTTGTATAGCTGCATAAAACTATTTAAGTTATTATTGTAGCTTGCAGTGCAATGAATCAAATGGCTATCATTAATAAGTCAACAAACAACAAGTATTGGCGAGGATGTGGAGAAAAGGGAACCCTCATGCACTATAGGTGGGAATGCAGACTGATGCAGCCACTGTGGAAAGCAGTATGGAGGTTCTGCAAAAAACTAAAAACACAACTGCCTATGACCTAGTGATTCCATTCCTAGGTGTGTATCTAAAGAAACCCAAAACACTAATTTGAAAAAACTGCATGCTACCTTATGTTTATTATAGCCTTATTTACAATAGCCAAGATATGGAATCAGCCCAACTGCCCACCAATAAATGAGTGGATTAAAAAGTGGTGGTTTGTATATACAATACAATATTACTCAGACATAAAGAAGAATGAAATCTTACTGTTTGCAATAGCATGGATGGACGTAGAGATTATTATGCTAAGCGAAAGAAGCCAAAAAGAGAAGGAAAATACCATATGATTTCACTTATACTTAGAACTTAAAGAACAAAATAAACTAACAAAATTGAAACAGACTCATAGACACAGAGAAGAGACTGAGGGTTGCCAGAGGGGAGGGAGTTCAGGGACAAAGTGAAAAAGGTGAAGGGACTAAGAACTATAAGTTGGTAACTGCAAAATAGTCATGAGGATGTCAAGTGCATAGGGAATATAGTCAATAATATTGTCATAACTATGTGTGGTGCAAGGTGGGTACTGGAAACATTGGGAGGGGAACACTTTGTAAAAGATATGAATATCTAACAACTATGCTATATGCCTGAAACTAACAAAATAGTATTGAAAATTATAAAAAAATTAACAGAGATTCACACAGGAAGTCTAATAAACGTATTCCCACTCTTCCCATTTTCTTTTTTAAATATATTTTATTGATTACGCTATTACAGTTGTCCCAATTTTTCCCCTTTGCTCCCCTCTACCCATCACCCCTCATTCCCTCTAGCAATACTCCCCTTAGTTCATGTCCATTGGTCGTGCATATAAGTTATTTGGTTTCTCCGTTTCCTACACTACTCTTTACATCCTGTGTCTATTCTGTACCTACCAATTTGTATTTCTTAATCCCTTTTTCTTTTCCCCCACTATCCCCCTTCCCCTCCCAACTGATAACCAAATGATCTCCATATCTCTGATTCTGTTTCTCTTCTGCTTGTTTGCTTTTTAGATTTAATTGTTGATAGTTGTGAATTTATTGCCATTTTAATGTTCATAGCTTTGATTTTCTTCTTTTTCTTGAATATGTTACCTTAAAATTTTATATAATAATGGCTTGGTGATGATGAATTCCTTTAGCTTTATCTTGTCTGGGAAGTACTTCAATTCTAAATGATAGCTTTGCTGGATAGAGTAATCTAGGTTGTAGGTCCTTGCTTTTCATCACTTTGAATACTTCTTGCCATTTCCTTCTAGCCTGCAAAGTTTCTTTTGAGAACTCAACTGACAGTCTTATGGGAACTCCTTTGTAGGTAACTAACTGCTTTTCTCTTGCTGCTTTTAAGATTCTCTCTCTATCTTTAACCTTTGACATTTTAATTATGATGTGTCTTGGTGTGGTCTTCTTTGCATCCATCTTGTTTAGGACCCTCTGTGCTTCCTGGACTTGTATGTCTATTTTCTTCATCAAATTAAGGAAGTTTCCTTCAAATAAGTTTTCAATTTCTTTCTCTTCACCTTCTGGCACCCCTGCGATTTGAATGTTGGTACATTTGAAGTTGTCCCAGAGGCTCCTTATCCTATCCTCATATTTTCTGGATTCTTTTCTCTTCTTGCTATTCTAATTGAATGTTTTTTCTTCCTTAGGTTCCAAATCATTGAGTTGATTCTCAGATTCATCCATCCATTCTTGATGCCCTGTAAATTTTTCTTTATTTCACTTAGTGTAACCTTCATTTCTGCCTGGGTCTATTTTATGCTATTGAAGTACCCAATGGTTTCCTGGAGCATCCTAATAACCAGTGTTTTGAACTCTGCATCTGAAAGATTGCTTTTCTCCATTTCGTTTAGTTCTTTTTTTTTTTTTTTTAGTTTTGTCCTGTTCTTTCATTAGGGCTATATTTCTTTGTCTTCTCATTTTGGCAGCCTCCGTGTGTTTGTTTCTATTATTAGATAGAGCTGCTTCAATCCCCTTTCTTAGTAGTGTGGCCTAATGTAGAAAAGTGCACCATAATTTGGATGAGGTGGAGCCTTAGGTAATCACCAGGTGGGGCAACCCATGTAAACTAGGTTGATGGAGTCTCTGATACAGTGTAGCTGTTCCATGGCTCTGTGGCTCTGTGTGGGGAGGGCTCAGAAAAGAAACAATGGCTGCTGCCTGGCTTCTGGACTTTTGTCCAGGAGGGAGCTGTCACCCAGCACTCACCCTGATGCCAGGCATGTCGGTTTCTCCCCATATGCCAGCGGTGCCCTTCAAGCCGCTGCCCCAGTGCTGGAGCCCAGAGGGAGTGAGACTGAGTAAGTCCTAAGTCTATTGCAGGCCCTTTAAGAGGACACACTTGAGAATCCCACAGTTTCTTCCACTGCCCCAACTCCCACTAATTTTTATAGCCAGAAGTTATGGGGACTTATCTTCCTGGCACTGGAACCCTGGGCTAGGTGGTCTGGTGTGGTGCTGAGTTGGAGTTTAGTCATACATAGTGAGTTAAAAAACAAAGGAAAAAGAGAATGACTTAGTAAGATTAGGGCAACAATCACACCATTTTTATTATTGAAAACATAAACAAACGTTCCCTAAGTCTGCCTTGCAGGAAGCTCTTCACATAGAACTTGTCCCAGCTTGACTTCTGCACTCAGACCCATTCTCCATGGCAACTCCTCCCTCAGTCCCAAGGGGTCTAACAGGGACAAATAGCCCTCCCGATTTTTATCCACCACACCTGGCTGTGGGGCCAGCCTGTTCCGTGTCTTTGCATCTCTTCATCTCCAGCCCTCCTACCCTTCTGAATGAATGTGACTTCTCTAATGTTCTCATTGTCAGACTTCCATACAACTCAGTTTTCTGACAGTTCTTGTTTTGTAGTTTAGTTATAATTTTGCTGTGGCTGTGTGAGGAGGCAAGCCTCCGTCTTGACCGGAAATGTCTGTTCCCCCATTTTCTAATTTGTTCTTGTAATTACTTATACCTGTGGGTTCACAATATTGTATGTGCCTGTTGTTCTCACAGAATCCTTCTGCAGAATGTGTCTTGAGAGATTCAATCTATAGGTCAGTTCTTCTTGCCTACCACCAGGACCTTCTCATCCTGACTGGTGTTCTAGTCTTCATCACAATGGAAAGGAATCATAAGGAAATTTAGCAATGACATAGTCTGGTGTGATGCTGTCTAATAGTAGAATTTCATAGAGAAAATTGCCATATTGGCTCAAATAGATCTTCTGTCTTGGGGGAGAATGAGGGATGCTTGTTTTAGGGGACAAGATGACCAAATAAACCACTTCGAAGATAACAAGACACCCAATTTGTTACAGTGAATTAAGCCATGATTTGTCAAAAAAAGTGTTTCATTTATTCATTATTCATTCATTTATCAAAATAGACTGAGCAGGCAAACGTCTACTGATATCCTAGATACTGTGTGGGGTACATCTGAGCTCATTCTAAAAAAAAAAAATTGAAGTCTACTTGGACAGTGAGATGTAAAGCTAAATTTTAATTTAGGAATTCAATAACAGTAAAAGAATAGTGACTTTTTAGCTTTCCCAGAACCAGACTCTGGTTTTCCAGGCATCAGAGGGTTTTCCCTTTTAGTACAAAACTTTTTTGGATTCTTCCCTAACTACTCCATTTAAAATCATAACCTGTCCCTTTTATCTTTTACCTCTCCTGATTTCCATCATCCTACCCTATCTTTCTGTCAACATACTTAGCACCTTTTAAAAATAAGCGTATTACTTACTGCTTTGCTATATGCATTGGTTACTGTTTGTTCTCCCTGCAAAAATTTAAGATCCCCAAAGACAGAGATTTTTGTCTGTTGTGTTTAGTGATGAATTCCAAGTACAGAACAGTACCTGGAATGTGACAGGTGCTCAATAAAGATTTAGTGGATGTTCAATGAATGAAACTTGAAGGATCATGGATGAAAGCGTTCCAAAATCTTTCTTCTTATCTTCTTAATATTCTGGATATACTGTATACTTTTGGGGGTGGGGATCATCATATTGAGCTAGTCTTATTTTGCTGAGTTTTTATGCTATTTTATCCCCCTCTGGGTCTAAATGCTCCAGAAAGATGTATCATTTGAGTTCTAGTGTTGCCTTTTTCTTTGATGTCAGCAGACCAGGAGTCATTCCTTGCCATATCACCTAGGGGAATTTCTTCTGGTCTGAATTCTTGGCTCATTCAATGGTGGACTTTGCAAAGTCCAGAGGAGAAAACCTGCTGCGTTGGTTTTGGAAATAAAGCTAAGTAAGAATTAACTTCGAGGTATTTTCTAATTGCTAGTCATATCAACCATCTTTTAAGCTAAGTTCCACATTGCCCATTTATGAACAGAGAAAGTGAGCCCTAGGGAGCTGCCTCTTATTGGTTAGTGGGAGAGATGGGACTTGACCAAGGTCTGCCTCACTTCAGAGTTAGTACTCTTTTCCTACCATCATTTTGCTTCTGTGAAGATCTGGAAACGTGTTTGTTCAAGTAATCTGTATACAATTCCACTCATGAAACTTTCACCACTGCTCATGGAACTTTTACTTCCTCGTTCTCATTTTACTTTTGGTTTTTCGAACCTTTCTTATAACGTTGAGGTTTCAGGTGGCTGAGTTCTAGTCAGAGACACTTGACAACATATGCCAATGAGTCATACACACTCTCATTTCTGAAAGGCATGGGGGGTCCCTTTTGAGAGCCAAATACAAATTTCCAGGTTAGTATTGAGTCCAAAGCAGCAGGAAAAAGCAGATATTCGAGCAAACAGCTGCCTTTGACATGGGCAGCTGCCTATGGTTACCCAGTGACAATGGCTCTGACTAAAAATCAATAGAGACCCATGCTTTCATGCTTTTCCAGATTAGAAGGCAGTGCTCCCTCCAGAGAGGAACGGTCATGTATCTGTTCCTGGCATCACTTTAGAGGTTGAAGAGAAAAAGAAAATTAATTACTAAGCTCGCAACATAGTGAGTTAAAAAACAAAGGAAAGAGAAAATGACTTAATAAGATTAGGGTAACAATAACACCATTTTTATCATCGAAAATATAAACAAACCTTCCCTAAATTTGCCTTGCAGGAAGCTCTTCACATAGAACTGGTCCCAGCTTGACTCCTAGCACTCAGACCCATTCTCCATGGCAACTCCTCCCTCAGTCCCAAGGGGTCTAACAGGGACAAATAGCCCTCAGGCTTGGGAGCAAACACTACTCTGGGCTGGGAAAACAAACAAACTTCACTTATGCAGAGCCTAAGGGTTCAAGTTTCCTCTCACCATTTCTAGAGTAAGTTTTCGCTCCTAATAATTATGCCTGGCTCCTGACCAAACTAAAGAGTTCACCAGCTGCTTTTTCTAGGGCCAGCACTATCATTGCATGATCCCCTACTCCCGTCTTTCATCTCTGCTTCCTCTCCTCTTTCCCAACATTGTCCTTATTTTTCAGATAATTTGGCTCCAGACTTTTGGTCTCCAAAAAGCTGTTTTCTTACTGATTTCCTCTTGACCATCCTTTGCTGGCAGGTAGTCCTTGGGGATTGACCATTGAAATAGATTTCCTTGTCCAAGGGCAGTGGGAAGAGCGGGTGCGGCATCCGACTCACCAGACAGAGTCAATGACTTTCAGATTACTGTAAGTTCTTTGGCTGATAATATAGATGCATAAGGCAATTCTGAGAACATGTATTTTTCAAATGCCTCTTTCATTCATCATGCCTCCATCTCCCAACAAATGGGTTTCATGCCTCTGTTTGCCAGGGCTTAGAGAGAAAGGCAGGACTTCCTATCCTGTTTCAAATGCTTCCTCCTCTCTTCACTTAGTTAACTCGTATTTATACTTTAGTTTTCACTTCCTCAAAAAATCCTTCCCCAGCCTGTAATATTAGGTATATATGGAATCCTTTCCTTTCCTTAATTGCACTTAACACAACAAATGCTTTTATTTCTATATGTGATAATTTGATTATTGGTTTTCTCCATTGTAAGCTGGAGACTAGTTTTAATTAGCTTTGAATATTCAACATCCAGCATGCGCTCAAAAATAATTGTGTAATATATGTAGAGTAAGGAGACAACCGAAAGACCACTGCAATACATAGAGTGATGGCCATGCAAACATGGTGTTTGTCTAAGGCACACGGTGTTATGGGGTGAACAGCTTATAGGGAAAACTTTTGGAAATGACACTTAAGTCCTAGATTTTAAGAACGTGGCCCAAGAAAGAACCCAAAGGTGGACGCTTATGCCAAACCTTGAAAGTTTGGGAGAAAACATGGCCGACCTGCTTGGGGAAAGGCAAAAAGTCAAATGAGTCCAAGGCACAGAGCCAGAGCTGGGGAGTAGGCCTTTGACAGCTGAGACTGGACGTGCAGATTGAGGGTACATCCTAAAGGTCTTGCATGCTGTGCTGAAAAGTTCTGGCCTTACCCTGCTGGTGATGAGGACACCACTGAAGTATTTTACCTGGGGCCAAGGCATGAGCACACACACTCCATGCCCGGAGGGGTGTGCAGACCCTAACCGGAGAAGGTCAGGAGATTCCTGGTCCTGCTAGCCCTGGAGGTAAGTTGCCTGAAAAAGTGAGAGCCCCAGAAAAAAAAAAAAATGGGACTGCTGTGGGCTGAGAGCTCTGTAGAAGTGGAGAAATCTGGATAAGATTAACAAAGGGAAAGATTTATTTCTACTTTAAAAGCCAAGATTTCAGAAACGAATTTTTCATTTTCTGGGAAAAAAAATTATTTTGGGTATTTGGATGGCGCACAGCCGACAGGAGCCCAGAAAGGCATCCATCACTAATCTTTTCCCTTCGGGGCGAGGTTCGGTGATGATGCTTCATTTCTCGTAATGCTCAGTGGGACCAGCCACTTTTTAATCTCGCCACAGTGCTTGGCGTTTGAGTAAAATGCACACAAAAGAAATTCTAAATAAATGATGCAGAAAGAAGGATATGCATTGTATTTCCTGTGGACGTAATTTATGACTCGGTCGTCATGATTTAATTAGGACTCCCTTGAAGTTTCTTCTTCTGGGATGTCTAAACACATCCTTTGGAAGAATTCCTCCCCTTTTATGTACAGACTGAGTTTTACCACTTGCCAACTTGCCTGTCTCCTCTTAGCTCAGGATTGCCTCAAATCTGTCCTCTCCTGAGTCCTGTAACCCTAACCCTGTCTTGACTCATCAGCCTCTCCAATTTCTCCTACGCTCCACCCCAAGAAAATCCTTACTCCAAACCCTTTTAATTCTTAACACTCCCAAACACCTCACCAGTCTCAGCTGAAGATGGGGCAACCCCTGTGAGGGGCAGCGCTGAGGAGTGCTTCCTGTGTCAGAATAGGATGCCAGGTCTGTGCCGGGTCTCCTAAATGGGCTGGCAGTGTGTGGCCAGTTGCAGGGAACACTGTGACATGTATGAGCTTTGGCTTTTTCTCACATCTTCATTTGCCCCCAGATTTTATTCCTTCTTCCTTTCAGCCTCATTCCTCATGAATCACACAGCTTTATCTTGGAGAAACCCTGGATTTAAAATAATGAGATTGGGTTCAACTCCCAACTATAGTATAAACTGCTTGGACACTGGGTAACTTCTTTCCTCATTCATGAAAGCAGAATCCAACCAGCCATGGTGGCTCTGTGAAAACAATTTGAGGGTACATTTATTTATAGGTGCTTTGCAAACTACAGTGTGCCATGTAAGTGTGAAGGATTTTGTTAGTGGTGGTGCCCGAAGCCTGGAATCCGCTCAGCTGCTTCCTCAACCTTCTTCTGTTTATTCTAACTCACTGCTGAGGCTGTTAGCTGGACACCATCCCTCTCTGTCCTCTGTGTTTGTCCATATTTCTTCCCAAAATGGTCTTGTGTAATTTTTCCTTAGGTTCATGTTTTCTTCCTTCAGTATTCCACTCAAATATTTAGGCAAACTTACATATGATGGATAAGAAAAGAAAAGAAAAGAAAAGAAGGTAGCTGTGGTATGCCATGGGATATATATATAGTGTGATAAAGTTATGTATATTATGATAAACCTATATTAATGAAGTAGTCAAAGAAGTCAGGCTGTGTGGCAGATCACAAATTCACATCCCTCTCCTCCCTCTGGGCCAGCATCTCTGGAAGGTGCTGCACAGGAACAGAGACATCAAAGTGCAGGAAACCCTGGGTGAAACACTGAAATGAATGTCTTTACTTCAACTCGTGTGTACTGGGAATATTCAAGAAGAGGATCTATGCATCTTTTTTCAAACATGTTTGATCATGAAATACCTTTTTCAAAGTGAAGTCTCTCTGGGTGACTAATGTTTTATGGAGTGTACCTAGGGAAAGTCTGCTTTTAACAACTTCTGAAAAATGGCGTATTGATTGTTGGCTCCAGAGCAGATAGAGGAGTTAAATGAAGTACTGTGTGAAAGGGTAAGCCAGGGCTCATGGTTCAGAAAACATAAACACCAGGGCCTCAGTGGCTCTCGTCTGGGGGATACTTAGAAATGATGTCCAGGAAAGAGCATGGTGTTGACAAATTAAGAACGCAATGTCTGGTGTACTCTGTGTAGGAAGAGATCCGCTCTCCCTCCCTGCAAAGAGCGTCTGAACCAAACCCTTCTCATCATCAAGCCGCCCCCATGAGGCCTTCCCTCGATCAGTCCCGGGGTGATGCAGAACAAACAGGCAGGATTTCAGGGCGAAGAGTGCTGATGGACAAAGACCGAAGACTCTGTGTGATCATACAAGGGACTTGAGCAAGAAAGGAAGCTCAGAAGACAAAAGCAACATGAAACCCTCACTAAAATATACAGACGGGCCCCACACGGAGGCCTGAGCCACCCCGGGTAAGCTGGATACCAGCTTGTTAGTGAAAAGGAACTAAAAACCAATACCAAACCCATTGTCTCTCCTTCACAGTCTCTCATGTATGACTGGGTTTAAGACACTGAAACTTGTTCTCATTGGGAGCGTGGGATCCTCACCGATCCTCACCAGTGGCCTTTATCGTTGCCATACATCTCAAATTAAGGACTCTTCAGGCACAGGTGGATATCTGGGGTGGGCAGGCCTGGTTTAATCTGTTAGAGTCTGATTCTGGCATCCATGGGGGGCAAATACAGGTCAGCAGTGCCTTGTTTTAAAATTAATAACGTCAGTCACAGAAGGCCTACACTAGGTGGTACACACTGAATGTTCAATGCATTATCTCATTCATTCACTTGTTCATGCCACATGCACTGATTCCACAGTATTCCTTGAACACCTTTCCTCTGACAGATGCTGTGCTAAGAGCTGGGAGCTCAAGGCGAACATGATGGAGGAGGTCCTGATTCTCATGGGCCTGTGTTCCAATGATAGAAAATACTGGGCCATTTCATCTGAAAGGGAGGATGGAAGCAAAATCTTCCATGCTACCCAGGCTGCTCATGTCATTAGTGTCATACCCTTGAAAGGCATGGAGCAGTCACACTCTGGGCCAAAGAAGTGACTCTCACTTGAGATTTCCAGGCACCTCCATGTGGGTGGATAGCAGCCCTGTGTCAGGCTTCTGAAAGCAGTGTCTAGAAAGGCGGATCCTTCTGGAGTACTCAGCTCTTTGCAAATAAGTGTTTGTTTTGCCAGTAAATGGTCTGGGAGCTATGAAAGATCATACTGATTTTTCATTTTCTGAATCAGTCTTTAGAAGACAAGGCCCTTCTGCTCTGACGTGAAGTGGAAGCTCGGTCCAGGTCTGCCCACAGTAATTGGCCAATCCAAGGCAAGCGGGCAAGTTGCACTTGTAAAAATCCTTTCTAAGAACTAGATAGATCTACCGTTGTTCCAATGACAAATATGCAGAGCAGAACATTCTGTTTGAAAATCCAGGCACCAAAGCTTGACTTTCTGAGTTCAAGTCCTTATCCAACATTAGCTATGTGACCTTGAATAAACAACGTGTCCCCAGTTTCTTCGAATTTTTTTTCTCTGTTTCATTGTAGTATAATTGGCAAACAGAATTGTAAGATATTTAAAGAATTTGCTTAGCACATTGTAGGCATTCAATGTCTACCTGTGTCAGAGGAAAAGAACAGTATTTCCTGCCTTTTGCTTTATCATTGACCTACCACCGTGACTTGGGCACAATAGGCATTTAAAACACAGGTTGATTGCTATGATAGCCTGGACATTCTTCTAAATAAATGAAGGAGATTACTCAATTAATAGTGAGGGAATCTTAGACTATCAATTGGAAAACTATTAACTGCCTAGTAAATAAAGGCATTAAATTAATAGTGTTAATCTTTTACATAAAGATTTTTTTAAGAAATAAATAAGTGTAGTGGTAACTAGTTAGAAAGTGTAAGAGCTCTACTTCCGGACTGCTTTAGGGAAATTGAAATTGGCCCTTAGGCTAGGTGTTAGGTCTGCGAAGCAAGCAATTTCACCTGGAGTGGGGGCAAAGGTAGTATCAAGCAGACTTTCATGGATACACCTAAGTGATTTGACTGTATCTCCTGCCTTACCGGAACAACTGGCAGTCTTGTTCATCCCTGAATAGGCAAAGACTTTCCCAGTAAATATCACTGGTTAGCCTCGCTATTCTGCATGGTCCCAGGCCAGCAGCAGCTCCTGGAATCTTGTTATAAATACAGTCTCTTCCCCCCACCCCAGACTAAAAACAATCTGCATTTTCACAAAGTCCCCACGAGCTTAGATGGGTATCAGAATTTGAAAAGCAATGGTCTAGAGGCTAAAATGATGATAGGATTGGACGTAGTTTTTTTTATGTTTTTTTTATTATGTGTTGACATCTGTGCTGTACATGGGCAACTAGAGCACCAATTTGTAAGGTGAGAAAGAATGAGGTTCTATACCTAAATCCTCTTTGGAAGCTGACCCAACTTCTCATGCTCAAAAACAAGGCTGCAAAATGATACCTGATTGCTCAGAACACACACTACACTACAAACTGCAAACACTGGCCATATGGGAGTGGACAGTTTTAAGTCTCCTTGTTTATTTTTGTAAGCTCAATGACCAGGACAGGTACCCCATAAAGACTGCAGAGTAAATGAGGTTGCGGAGTGGGCATAACTCAGAGAAGTCTCTTGTATGACAATAGCACACAGCCAAGGATTTTAAATAACTGTAGGAAATGCCATCTCTGGGCTCTCAGGGCTATGAGCTGAAATTGTAGAACCCATAATACAGGAAGCTATGATACAACTTCCTTGTAGTGCAGTAGTTTTAGCCTGCCTGGTGACTGGAGAATTGGTTTTGGTAAGAGTTTGAGCTAGATGGCCAATAAAAATCCAGGGCACTCAGTTAAATTTGACTTTCAGATAAACAGGGAATAAATTTCTTTTTGGTTTAAGTCTATCCAACACAATCCTTGGGTCCTGTATTTTATCTGGCAACCCCGGTTTTACTTTATGGGTTTGGGTACTGGAGGTTCACCTAGTGAGATTCGTATCCAAGAAGAGGGCGTCACCCCCATGCCTTCCCTAACTTGAATTTCTGGCAAAAGGATTACATACTTTATGTTTTTGAACCAGTCTTAAAGGCCTTCAATCTTGTTTTTCTGTGTTTCACAAAATAGCAAGGCTAACCAAGCAGGCAATTCTGCGCCTCGTGTGAGTCACATTGTAAAATGTGAGCTTGAACCTCAAGTTACTAAATCTGAGGTAGGCAATCCAAAAGTAACAGGAGGGGGGAAATGACAAGCCAAACAAAGTAAAGGAAGTAATAAAACTAATGTAACGACTATGAAGAAAATGTGCTAAAACACCTCAAATATGTGTTGAATTAAGTTGCCCTAACAGTTGAAGTGTGTCAATTCCTTATGTTGAATGAAAGCTATGAAACACGATTGGACATTTTTTGACTATTAAAAAATAAAATTACTCCAAATGTGTCCTGGACTCTGCACCAAAGAAGCCAGAGATCTGCAAAGTGGACGAGACAGGGGCCACATACGAAAGCCGACAAGTACGTAAGGCTGCACGGTGGCCGTACAAACTCCGAGACCGGAAGTGACCCCATAGGATGGTCTCGCAACATCAAGTTCCTAACTAAAAGTCAGTCGTGGTGGGCAGTCACACCCAAGGCCTGTAGCTTCCTTGACAAAGGTCAGTCTTTGCATTACAGAGCCAGTCTGCAGTCTTTTCACCTCTAGGATAACATACCTTTGAACTGCAACATCATTTCCTTTTCCAGACTCCTCAAGGCACATGGCCACAGGACCCCTGGTGTTATCATGGTCCCACACACCACCTATCTGTGCTGTGAGTGTTAATTATTAACATCCTGTACCCAGCAGTGTAAAAGATGTATGTGTCTCTTTGCGTCACCTCTTATCCAACCTCAGATATTTCCCCATTTTTGGCTTTCTCCCACCCTCTTAACTTAAAGGGATTTCATGTAACCCTTCTCGTGTCTCCTTCTTGTGGTCTACTGCGTACAATAAGCCGCAATACTGCCATCCTCCAGACCATTTTTTTTTCTCAATCTGTTGAAATTTTGCTTCTGGGCAGTTGTCATCAGTTTCGTTCAAATACGGTCATAGAAATTCCCTACAGGTTTGGACATTTCTTACGTCAACAGTAATTAGCAAGAATGTTGCTGAACCATAAAGTTCAAGTTGCACAAAAGTAATTCCTGCTATCCCAGGAGTGTATAATGGAGAGAAAAACGGGAGCTAACGGTGGTACTCAAGATCGGAGGAAACAAGTTGTAAAAAGAATTCTTACACACACACCAGTTCAGGGAAAAGAAAGAGACAAGGGTGCCGGTCAAAATCCCAACACTCGCTGCTGAGCCCTCATCTCGCCAGTAAATGGTGACAGAATTGTAAGGATAAATAACATCCAGAAAATATCAAAGGTGCAAAAAATAATTATAAAGCCATTTGGACTTCAAGAGAAAAAGTAAAACAAAATTATTTCATTAAGTCAGATCAAAAATTTCTGTAACTTCAGGACCTCATTTTCTTCTGTCTTTTGTCTGTTATGTGTTCAAATGAAGGGAAAATGTGTGCTAATCTTGATAGATACTTTGAAACAACAAGGAAGTTTTTTTTTTTCTTTTGTGGCAGGAGGAGGAGGAACACATCTCTTGCTAAATACCAAGAAAACTAGACCATATGAACTCCAGAAGTAATATCTTGTCATTCATCTTTTAACTATTTGGACTTTATTGTATGTCATTTTGTTACTCGCCCGTCAAGGTCGCCCCTTGTGCTCCTTTTAACACTAATTTGTGGAACATGGATGTCAATGGACTTAACCAATAGAGCTAAAATCAAAGCCAAAAGCTCATCAGTACTTGCAACATCTAAGGCAGATCAAGGTATATTATACTGTGACCTACTATACTCTTTCTTATTGTATTCTTATACTATTATGTATGTAATCTACATAATTAATGAAAAGCATATTATAATATTTATATTCTTGTTACAACAAAAATCATATATATCAATAAATATCTATCAACAAGTAGAAGTTTAACACTTCTGCCAGAAAAATAGGCACAGGACATTATAAATACATGCTTCATAAAGGAAAAATATAGATGGACAAAAAATAAGATGAGGAATCTAATGGGTAATCAAAGGGATATGATTTAAGATAAGATCACATTTTTTGCTTCTCAAATTGGCAATGATTTTTTTTAATTTTGATTTTCCGATTACAGTTGACATTCAATATTATATTAATTTCGGGCGTATGGCATACTGGTTAGACATTCATGTAATTTACAAGGCGATTCCCTCGATAACTCTAGCACCCACCTGGCACCATCCCTCGTCATCGCAATATTATTGACTGTGTTCCCTGTGTTCTACGTCACACCCCCACGCCTTTTGACTGGTCCTCTTCAGTATTAGTGAAACTGCAGGAAACAGTCCCTCTCTCATACTGTTGGCAGAATTGTAAACTGGCTCTTTCTTTCTGTAGAGCAATCTTTAAATATCTATCTAATGTATATAACCTTTTCTCTAGCTTTTATACTCCTAAAAATTAATTTTAAAAATATTCTGAGATGTGAAAATACAGTTCATTTAACTACAAAGAGATTTCTGCAGCACTGTTAATAACGGCAAACAACTGGACCACCTTGTCATCTGTATGATGTTACTGCTTAAATAAATGTTCCTTCGTCTTTGGCAGCCTCTCTGACTCCAGGGAGCATAGCTGACGGAGGCCCCCAGTGGCTGGATACTGAAATGCACGGTCTGCCTATGGAGACCTGCAGGAAGACCTCCATACCTTAGTCAATAGCCATTCAAACAACGTGGCAGGGGAGTAACATACAATGGCATAAAAAATGTTCCAACTATATAAGTGATGTACGTGTGCATGTGTGTTTACCATATACGAACAGGTTCACAAACGATGTGCATATATACAGAGTGGTCTCATTATGAGGAAAGGCAAATGCAAATAAATATATGCATAGACACAAAATACTAATGTTGTTCCTCATAGGTGAAATTAAGAGTCATTTTAATGTTTTCCACCTATCCAAATGTAATTTGTCTCTTGTAAGAGACATGTGTTACTTTACAATGAAAAAAAAAGTAACTGTTTCTTTGTGCAATTTGGGTTTTATTTTATATTTCATCCATTATCTAATATTATACTTAACTTAGATGAGGAAAGTGTGAGTTTCTGAATTGGAATATGAGTTTGATGCCTATAAAATTGTTGTTCCTCAAAACAGTCATTCTCGAAGACTCTATTAAGCCGTTAGATGAGGTAGATAGCTTTATGGGCAAATCTTTTTCTTAACAATTCTTTTAGTGTTGTCGCAGAGCTGTTCTGACAATGTGGCACTGGCCGTGCCGCTGGATTTTCCTGCCCGGCCCTGGGGCTTGGAATCGAAGCAGGGGTGGTCCTTCTGTGCGGGATGGCGCTCCGGCCTTGGGCTTTCTCTTGGTACCTGGAGTCAAGACTCTTCCCACTCATAGCCTCGCAGCATTTTGCTTTTGCTCAGGGCCCTGAGCCCACAGCTGCCCCTGTCCCTCGTGTGGGTGTCCTCCCTGCTGGTGCTTCTCAAGGAATCCCATTTTCCCCCTCTCTCCCTGACTCTTGCCCTCGGGTGCTTCTCAGGGGTGATTTTACCCTGAATGATGCTAAATAGACTTTTCATCTTCCTATTTCATTTTCTGTCAAGTGGTTTTCTAAAGTTTTTTTCTTAGCTCTTTATAGCCCTGACAGATGTAAACAGCCTCAACTGACATGTTGCTCTTGAACCCCCTGAAGACACATTCCACCAGGCCGCAGATGCCTCCCTGCTGGTCCCTTCAGCTTGCAAACATACCGCAGAGCCCTCACATACCAGTGGCTTCACATGTCCCCAAAGTCTAGCCTTGTGCCCCAAACATACACTTCCTGGTGGAGCAAAGGGGATCCCCCGCATCTTCTTACCATCACCCGGACTTGGAGGAGAGCTATCTCCTCTGGCTTCCCACACACACCTGCTTACCATGCTTGGACCTTTCTCTTTTCTGGCCTGTCAAACATCACTTCATGTATCCTATTTCCTCCAGGCCCTGGTATATGGACCACTGTGTCTCAAGCTGACAAACCCAAGGCTCTGTGTATACCAGAATTATCCAAGGAAGATTTTTGAAAAGACATGTGTCCCCCTACCATCCATGAAAATCCTAATTTAGTGGGTCTGAGGGCCAGGTGTGGGGGCTTCAGTGGTCCTCACATTTCTGTGCACATCAGAATCACCTTAGAAATGCATGTGCCCAGATGCCACCCTAGACCACCAGCAGCTGTTTGATAAGTGAGGGCCAGCCTTTGTCCTCTTGCTTCCCATTGCATCCCAGTGTCCCACATACCTCAGCAGAGTGGTCCAGCGTGGTGTATGAACCAAACAATGCTGGGGAGACTGTCATTTATATAGATTATTGATTCTTGTCTCTCTCGAAAAAGAGGCATCTCATAGATATTGAGGAAATGCATGGGTGACTGGGAAAGGAAGTCTTTCAAAAGTACTTTATTCCTTTGTAATGTCACAGTCATGGAGTGACATCTCATTGTAATCACAGGTTCCACCCACACTCAAAAGCAAGGGAGTGACAGAAGCACAAGGTCCTTCTTACAATTTCTCTTGCCACAGGAAGATTAAACTATAGCCCGGTCATCATTAAAAGGGGAGTGGGGTGGTGGGGTGGTTGAAGGAAGCCGAAGGGGTTAGTCAAAGAACATGTATGAATGACCATGGACATAAACAATGGTGTGAGGATGGGCTGTGGGAATGGGGGGCAGGCTGGGTGGAGGCAGGCAGTGGGGGAAACATTGGGACAACTGTAATAGCATAGACAATAAAATATTTAAGTGGAAAAAAAGTGACTACCTTCCTGCCCCAGGGTAGAGGGGGGCAAAGGGCATCGCATTGGGACAACTGTAATAGCATAGACAATAAAATATTTAAGTGGGAAAAAAGTGACTACCTTCCTGCCCTAGGGTAGAGGGGGGCAAAGGGCTTCACATTGGGACAACTGTAATAGCATAGACAATAAAATATCTAAATGGAAAAAAAGTGACTACATTTCTGCCCCAGGGCCTGGCCGCCCGAGGGCTGTAGGAAAACTCCAGGTCCAGACGGGGTTTACCCCACATTAGCTGTGGACGAACAGGTAAAGGGGCTTTGGGTTAGTTAGGCTAGGGGTGGAAAATGAGGGGTTGAAATAAAAATAAAATTATTTGCTGACTTCAATCATAAACCTTTCCATATTCTTGATGCAATTGATGACTAAATTTTATTAGTTTTCACTTGCTATTAGGTTTCACTTGTCCAGTTTTCAACAGAAGCTTGAGTCAAACCCAGTGTCCTAATTTCTCGCCCTCCTTGTTTTTCTGCCCTCTCCCAGACCTGACCACTCCCTATCAGCAGATGAAAACGCCCATCAAAGACCCGTGGGGAGGTCAGATTCCCAGGCAAAGCCAAGCAGCATGGAGAGAACAGGAAGAAGGCCACAGAATGAATGAAACCTTTCTTACCCAAGTCCTTTATTTTCTGTAAGCAGTGGGTTCCTATTCATTTGACAAGGCTGATTCAGTTTTGGTTTTAAAAAAACATCGAACTTCCAAAATCCTATCATTTCTCTGCGGCTTAGGAATCTCCGGAGAGCCAACCAGTCCTTCAATTACTCTCCCCTAAATAGTTCTTATTCGACTTCTAATCTACAGGGTTTTGCACCTTTCAGCCTTCAGAGTGATTTGGTGCCCAAGGACCACAGAAGCCTCTTGTTTCCTCATTTTATCCTGAAGTCCTGCCACCCACCCAGAGCCTTTGCAGAAAGTTCGTGCTATTTTTTTTGTGTGTCCTGTTTGCTTAACATCAAGGCCCAGTGCACTGGCCCCTCGGCTACAGCTCTCGCGAGCTTCAGTGAAGTCACTTTTGTCCGCTTTGCTTCCTGTCATCTCGCTTCATGTCTTGCTTCTTCACGAGGTTATCCAGTCTGAAATTGCTGGCTTGGTTTCTGATATTCGCCCATTCCCCTGAGCAGGAGGATTTGATCTCTGTCTCCTGAAAGCGAACTGATCCATTAGATCTTTCATACCTCCCTCTGCCCTCACCTTGCCCATGAAAATCTGAAGAATCATGAATGCAGATGGTACATCATGGCTCATCAGCACCTCCCGCTACACATTTTTAAAAGGAGCATCCTGTGCTAAGTGAAATAAGTCAGATGGACAAAGTCAAGAACCATATGATTTCATTCATACGTGGGATATAAAATGGAAAGCGACCAACAGACAAGGCAAACGTACAAAAAACTCACAGACACACATAACGGTATGGCAGTTACCAGAGGGAAAAGGGGTGAAGGGAGGCAGAAGGAGGTAAAGGGAAGCAAATACACGGTGATAAAAGGAGACTTGACTCTGGGTGGTGAGCACACAATGAAATACACAGAGGGTGTGTTACAAAGTTCTACACCTGAAACGTATATAAATTTATTATATAATATGCAATTAATGTCACCCCCATCAACTCAAAACGTTTTTTTAAAAAGAGCATTCTAGAAATGTTTATACCTGGAAACATGTAAAATAAGCTGTTCGGGATTTCATTCCCGTGGATGAGCAAGCCCTGCAATGCATGTGCAAGCAATCTCTGTGTAATGCAGGCCTTGGATGTTTCCTCATGACACAGCTGAGGAAGGAATGGGTTCATACTCTTCTTCTCTTAATCCTTCACGC
>PVKM010016898.1:0-26310 GCA_004027735.1 Carollia perspicillata
TACTCATATATAACAGTTGAGCCCTGGCTGGTGTGTCTCAGTGGATTGAGTGCCAGCTGGTGAACCAAAGAGTTGCCAGTTTGATTCCCAGTCAGGGCACATGCCTGGGTTGTGGGCCAGGTCCCCAGTAGGGGGCAAACGAGAAACAGCCACACATTGATGTTTCTTCCTCTCTTTCTCCCTCCCTCTCCCTCTCTCTAAAAATAAATAAATAAAATATTTTTAAAAAATTGATTTGATTTGTGGTCTGAAGATTTTCCAATATGAATTTAGGCCATTATTTCAGCGCTTGCTCACTTTCAATTTCAAATGCAAGGAATATAACTGAATACTTGACCTAACACTAAATAATGAAACCAGAATCATAGAGAAAAAATTAGCTCTGCAGAGTATTTATCCCCTATTTCATCCCACCACCACATATTCTTATATTTCCATTTCTTTGTCTGTGTCCATATAGCATCAAATAGATAGTTAAAACTAAAAAATTTAGTCAAATCACCCCGGTAAATTAATTAACTCTTTAAGATTAATTTTTAAACTGACTTTCTCTAAAATCTTTTTCAAGATGCATAATTATATATTTCTAATAATTTTGGTTTTTATTTTTTCAATATGAATATGGTCAAAGTATGTGCTTATATAGATACCATCAGTACTGTTTTTACTTCTTATGTGAGAAAAAATGGTTTTCTAAGTCACCTTGGACTTCCTATAAAAAATCATTTATAGTCGTCTCTATTATTCACAATGGCCCTGTATCAGTATGACATGTCATTCCTTAAACATAATAGGTAACATATTACTATTAAGACAATTTTTCAGTCAAATGAATATGCTTACAATAGAGCTAATAGAAGCCTCAGTAATAACAATAGAGATAATCCATAGTACAGAAGGGCCTATTAGTCTGTAGCATTGTGGTTTTGATATATTTAACTACTAACCTTCAAATTAATTTCTGGTCCTGCTTATATTAAGGTATTCTAAATCAGGCTAGGTTCACTGTTGCTAAAAAAGTATTAGATGTAAGACAAAATAATGTAATAATCAACATTATATTTTCAGTTGCATAAACATAGAGTGAGATTAAAACCATAATTAATATTCATGAAGTAAACAAGCTCTCATAAAATTACAAATACAGAGCCATTAGGGTATTTCTAAAAAATATATCTGCTTTCATTGAAAGTTTATAGTCATAAATACTAATGATTTTGAGAAAATGTGTATAGATGTAGGTATATATTAAACAAAATGAAGCAAATAATTTTATTTTTCCACGACAGTTTACATCGATTTATCCTCTTTTTCTTCCATTTTAAAATATATTTAGCAAAACCTAATTTCTTTCCTGCAGTATGGAAAGAAATAGGCTGGAGCTGCAAAGAAGCACAAACGTATAAGGCGCAGTACCCGCCACCTCTAAATCTTACATCTAGTGGGGAGGAAGGCAGACATTTATTTTCGTAATGTGAGGTAGTAAACCATGTTGAAGAAGGGAGGTGGAATTGGTCACCATCTGCAGTACTAGTTTACTAGTAATTAGGCTGCTGCAACAAATTGCCACAAACTGGGTGGCTTTAAAAAAAAGAAATTTATTGGCTCACAGTTCTGGAAGCTAGAATTCCAAAACCAAGAAGTCCACAGGATGGGTTCCTTCTAAGTACGGGAGGGAGCGGCCGTTCCATGCCTCCCTCCTTCCTACCTTCTGGTGGCTTGCTGGCAGTCTCCGGCTGCAGACACCCCACTGCAGTCTCTGTCTTTATCTTTGCATGGCGGTCTCCCTGTATATCTTCTTATCATCCTCAGTCTGTGCATGTCTTTCTCTTTGTACCAAATTCTTCTTTTTATAAAGACAGAAGACACATTAAATTATGCCCACCCTAGTGACCTCATTTTAGATAGATTACCTCTGTGAACATTTTATTTCCCAGTAAGGTCACATTTTGAAGAACCGGAGGTTCAAATTTTGACATAGCTTTTTTTGGGGGTGGGGGGGTGGTTGTGGAGAGCAAAATTCAACCTAACAACAATCTATATTTTGTTTTTGTTGCACTTGGGTATTTCAGGCCTGCGTGGTCAGTTTATGGCCTGACAATAATCTATTGACTTGAGGGATGAAGGAACTTTCTAGAAGTGAGCTGAACATCTAGGAAAACAAACTGTTCATAATGAGCTGGATTTTTCTCTCTGACTTCAATAAATCATCAAGCAGTTTTAGAACCAAGAGGGTTCATGTGTGTTGGCAGTCACATGGAATAAAGTTGCCTGTGGAAACCTGGAAGATCTGACAGTCATTGCTATTTCAGGCACACAGAGTTTTGGGGTTTAGGCAAAGTACACTCTTGCCTAAAAAAAAACGGCAGATATTAGTACCCAGAAGAAAGAAGAACAGACAAGAGAAAAGAAGGCTGTCTCATGGTAACCTATTAAATGTAGGGTATGGTTTACTGAGGGTATGGAAGACCCCCATGGGGATGCCCCTGAGTGGGGTTTTGCATTAGCAGATTAGGACAAGACACAGGAAAAAAAAAAGAGAGTAACATATAACAGTTAAGATGGATTATGGATGTGATTGTAAGTAGTACCTACAGGGTACCTGGCAGGGGGAGATGTTGTACATCTGGAAGTATAGCATCCTGTGTTAAAAAGCCGATTTTAAGTCTAATTCTAACCAGGTATGTGTGAGAATGGGAGGGGGGCAGTGCATATCAATAGGTTGCTTGGCTTTTATTGAAACATGTTTGTTTCACTAGAACTTGATACTGCTGGGGCTATATTGTTATGGCAGTCGGTGCCAAAAAAAATGTGTTTTAATTTTACAGTTAGAACCCTGACAGGAATGCTGGCTTTGGCTGGTATCTCCTGCTCAGTCTTTAAGACCACAACAAAATACTACCTCCACTGCCTAATCAACTCTGCCACATCTTTGACAGAGTTATGGGCTGCCGGTTCAGTGTTCTTATAGTGTTCTATTTACCGATATTCAATTTTTCTCTCCCAGAAGAGAATGATCTTTCTGAAGACAGGAAATGCATGACATTTCTTTTAAATACCTAAGGCCTAGATTAGGGTCTAGCAATTTTTAAAAAATGCTGAGTGAATAAAGACATGAATAAATAAAATTTGGCCATGAATTTTATTATATTAGTGTACAATGATGGAGTGAAAAAACTGGAATATATGTCTACATAGACTTTTTAAAACTTTTACCTATTAGTAATTATAAGGTGACTAATAGCACATGTTATTAAAAAAAGCATGCTAAGGTTATCTAATATATATTAAATATACACATGTACATGGCTATACATGCACATATATGTGTATATATTTACAGAATCTCAACACCTGTTTGTAATTGTGCAAGCAATGTGATTCATCATTGTAGAATTTACATGTCATAATTGTTCAAGTCAGCCATTTACTGTATTTGAGGGAATTCAGCAATGTAAATATATCAATATTGAAAATAATAGTTACACTTGTACTAGTCTACAGTTACATTAACAAGATTCTGAACATCCAACTTTTAAAAAATATTTTATTTATTTTATTTTTAGACAGAGGGTAATGGAGGGAGAAAGACAGGGAAATATCATTGTGTGGTTGCCTCTCATGAACCCCCTACTGGGGACCTGGTCTGCAACCTAGGCATGTGCCCTGGCTGGGAATGGAACTGGTGACCCTTTGGTCTGCAGGCTGGCACTCAATCCACTGAGCTGTACCAGCCAGGGCATAAACATCCAACAGTTTTTAAAAGATTTTATTTACTTTTAGAGAGAGAGGAAGGGAGGGAGAAAGAGAGGGAGAGAAACATCATTGTGTGGTTGCCTCTCATGTGGCCCTCTCTGGGGACCTGGTCCACAACCCAGGCATATGTCCTGACTGGGAATTGAACCAGTGACCCTTTGCTTCACAGTCCGTGCTCAATCCACTGAGCCATACCAACAAAGGCACATCCAATATTTTTTAAATAGAAGAAGCAAGAAAATGGTATTTCACATGAACACATTAAATGTTTTTAAATGATTGTTAATGCTCCTCTTACAAGCACAATGTTGTCTCCATTACTGATGGTGTGGGCAGAGCATACTAGAATGCCTCATCAATACTTTTATCTGAGAGGAGATGAATGCTATGCTATCCATCACATTTTGCATATGCATGAAGCCCACGCCTTTGGTTCTATGATAGATACATATTGTAGAATGGGCAGTTTGGAATAAGCAATACTCCCCTTTGTGCCTTATGGTCATAAATCCAGCAGGGCTTTCTGCAGGTCTGTCATCCCTTTGCACTGTTAAACATGAATCTGTTTCCATGACAGGAGACGTGAATCCCACAGAACCAGGTCATCATTAACATTTCTAAAGTGCTTGGTGTCTCTTTGAGATTAAAAAAATGTTATAAATACTGCTATGATTATCTCTTTTTTCTCTGAGAGAGTTTGTTATTCACAAAGTATATCTTTTTCTACCTCCTGAAAATACTTGTCCTGTCGATACATTCTCCAGACACTCCAAGAAAAACATTTGCATGTCTTCCTCCACAAACTGTGGGTAGGGAGATACTTCAAATAGAGTTAAGAACATATCAGTGAGCTCCAAATAAATGATTCAGCCTGAAGGCTGAAGTGTTACCTTTTGTTCTATGGCCTATAATTGACACAATGTGTCTGTAATGTAATTCATAAAACACAGATGGTGTAACACTGGAATATTGTTATGAAGGATCATTCTGTTTTACGGTTGAAAAGAAGTGCAAACACCCTGGTCATTAAGCAACATTACATATTGTACACTGAAGAGTAAGATTGTATGCTGAGAGCCCATTTTAATAAGTTACATATTATTTGTGTCTACTTAAGACTTGTTAACAGTAAGAAATCATGGCACTATCTTTAACAAAATGATAAAATGTTGTAGACTTAGAGAGAAGAGTAAAAATAATCTAATCCAACAAAAAAGTATAGTAATAGCAGTGATTATGCAGACTACCTAAAATGTGCATGGACTTAGCATGATAAACTCCTAAATATTCAGGTGAAAAAAACGAGCGAGCCCCGAAAGAGTTTAAAAGCTTTGCCCAAGGTCAGCAGAACTAATCAATGTTGACTGGCACCCATGTGTAGCTGGGACTTGATATAACATCTCTACTTCACTACACTGCTATAGTGCTAGAGAGCCAGAAAATCTCAAAATAGTAATATTTTTAATGATTCAAAGTACTTCTCACTATAAGGTATTTTAATGCTCTCAGCCAAAAACAATACCAACAAAAATATCCCAATTTATTTAATATAAAATATATTGAAATTTTTAAGGCACAAAAACAGACAGATACAAATCAATAATTAATGCTGGATGTGTAAGCTGCTGGCATGATTTTCTATCAATTCCATCATGGCCAAGGTTTTATTACAAAAAATTTACAATGGTAGAAATAATTTTGTTTGGGTATTTCTATTTTAATCATTAAGTTTTAAAGAAAGTAAATGTGACCAAAATTTTATTTCAGAATGTAGTCTTTCTTCTATTCTCAGCTGTATTCAATTTTAACCTGTATAGGTTTCATTTACCATAGAAACAAGTACTTACCAGTTGAAAGGCAGCTATAGAAATTCTTGTTATAAGGAAAGATTATCTTTGTGTTGCCATAAATAAAATTGAAAACAACACTAAAAGAGGATAAAAACATGTCATCACTCTATAATTTCTTTACTCATCATATTTTGCCTCCTCTTATAATTCCTCACCTCTCACATTTTCACTACTCAAGTATATAACCAATATAACTCACTGCGCATGTGCAAAAATGCACGTCCAGAAAGTTTCCAGCTTTGCAGTATGAAAAGTAGAAACATTTATTGAAGGAGACACAAGAAACATTATACATAGGACAATGATGCCTCGGTCCCCTTCAAAGTAGGCACCTTAGGGCCTTACACAATTCTCCCAGCATTTCTTCCACACTTCAAAACACTCCGCACAATCTTTTGTTGGATTCAACATCAGCTGCTCCGTCCTATTTTCCTGAATCTCATCGATGGCCTGAAATCTATTTCTTTTCAAAGGTGGTTTTAGTTTGGGGAAAAGCCAGAAATCACAGGGTGCCAAATCTGGGCTGTAGTTGGGCTGAGTCACCTGGGTGATTTGTTGTTTCACCAAAAAACTCTGCAGGTGCATGAGCAGGTGCATTGTTATGATGGAGCTGCCAATCACAAGTTGCCCATAGCTTCAGCCATTTTCACTGTATTACATCTCTTAAACATTAAAGAACATTGAGGTAGTCCTCTTTAATTGTTTGGCCTGGAGGAGTGTACTGATGATGGACAACTCTTTCCCAATCAAAAAACATAATTAAAATGGTCTTGATCTTGCTGCAACTTTGCTGCACCTTTGTCATGCATGAAGAACCATGTGACTTCCATTGGGATGAATGGGCATTTGTTTCCAAATCATAGCTGTAGACTAGGTAGATTTATCTCTGGTTATGATATTCTTGAGGAAATCTGGTTCATTGGTAGCAGTTTGAATTAAGTCATTAGCAACTGTAGCAGGATGATCCTTCCACTCTTATAGCAGAAGCTGTGCAATGAACTTTGGCATGACATGTTTCATACTAAGATCCTGTGTCAAAATTTTGGAAAAAGTAGTTTCTGGAATCCCTAGATCAACTTCTAGTTTTTGCACTGTCCGTTGCCGATCTTTGTTGATTGAAACCTTGAGTTTCAATGAACAGATTGATTGAAACATTCTCTGGTGTTGCTTGTTACGTGCCTTCCAAAATGTGGATCACTTTCAACAGATTCTCAACTATTTTTGAAGTATTTGTGCCACACTTTTATTTGCACTGCATTCATTGCATCATCCCTGAATGCCTTCCGAATCATCCAAATGGTTTCCATGGAGGGATGTTCAAGATTAACAGAAAACTTGATGCAGATTCATTGCCCTACTTGCTTAGTCATTTTAAATGTGATGGCCACACAGTACACGTATTCACTCAATGGCATCTACCATCCCCACTGACTAGTACTGTGAAGTCATCATTGTTCACCCATGTGCATTGCAGTCCACTCACCTTGGCTATGAGGTTACATCAGTGTTGTGCAAACTGTTCTCACTATATTAACAATGGCTGGACTTCTCCCAGATGGACTATATTTTATTTACTTATTTATTTGAGTATATATATATACTCAAGTATATAATTATAGACATCAAGTATATAGACATTATGTGTCTATCAAGTGAGACTTTTGGTAAGCTATGCTTTCAGACTCAAGATTAGTTCTCTTGCAAGCATCTGTATCCTCTGGATTCTTTTTAGCTCTAAAATTCCAGTAACAGTGTACCATAAAAAAGAGTATTAAATTAAGATTTAATCTAGTTTAAGGATAGAATCATGCCAATAACATGATTATAATATGTAAATAATAAAAATTCACTTGCCATCAATCTTTACTTGAAAATTCTTTGAAGATGTACTCCAGTGAAACAAATCTAGAAATAAAGAAAGAGAAGACTTGGGATTGGGAAAATGTTGCGCACAGTGCAGATGGCCAGAATGTTGTGATCAAGATGAGAGCTCTCCAACAGGTCTAGAGAGCAACACACACCGAGCAGGAAGGCATGATCTGTGAAGAGAAGTATCTTGGGAGATAAGCAGTACATAGAATTTCTAGTGTGTTTAATTGAGAGTTTTTAAATTTCGAGGATGTGCCAATGGCAAGTAATGCAAAATAAATATATGAGTAAATATTTCAGACAAAATATATTATATACTTGAAGAATATGACAATTATTTCCCTTGATCTTATTAAAATAATCTATTTAGTAACACTTTTAATCAATTTAAACCATGTATTATTTTTCTATGGATGTCATTAAGAAAATATCACAGTGGAAATTTATCTTTTCGGTTTTGTATTTTGGATGTCCAAAATCAAGATGTTGGCCGGTTTGATTTTTCTCTGATGCCTCTCTTCCTGGCTGGCAAATGGCCACTGTCTCACTGCGTCCTCACATGGTCTTCCCTCTGTGTATGCACATCCCTAATGTCTCTTCATGTGTCTAAATTTCCTTTTCTGAAGACACTACTCAGATTGGATAAAGGCTCATTCTCATGGTTTTATTATTTAAAAATAATTACCTCTTTAAAAGTCAGTTTTTAAATATCATCACATTCTGAACTATGGGGGTTAGGGTTTCATATGTATTTTGGGGTGAACAAAATGCAGTGAACAAAAGACTTTTTGAAAACAAATTATAATCTTCACACATTAATGCAAAGAAAGAATTTTAAGATTTTATCAGGGGTGTCCAACCTGCGGCCTGCAGGCCACATGCAGCCCAGGATAGCTGCGAATGGGGTCCAACACAAAATCTTATATTTACTTAAAACAGTATGAGATTTTTTTTGTGATTATGTGTTGCAATGTATTTAATGCATGGCCCAAGACAACTCTTCTTCCAGTGTGGCCCAGAGACACCAAAAGTTTGGACACTCCTACTTAAGTCATTCTGTGGTCAAAGAGATAGAACACGGTCAAATAGAATATACAGAGTGGGGCAAAAGTAGGTTTACAGTTGTTCATAGGAAAATAATATAATAATTAATAAATAATAAGGTAGAAACAAAGTCTGTGTTTTACATGCTCACAACTGTAAATCTGAGGTACAATAGTAAGAGGAGTAAGAAGCCAAGAACATTTCTTGGCAACTGTAAGGGGGAAACTGAGCTAGATAGTTGATTCTAACTGGACTCCTTCAGCACCCTGACATCCCTGCCTCCTTGTTTTCATGATCACTTCCTTAAGCAATAAACCCTCAGGACAGTGAGGCTCTGATCAGTACCAAATAGGAAAATCTTCAGGTGTTTTTACCACAGAGAAAGAGTTCTGGTCAAACTACAAATAACATTTAGGCCTCAGTTGTGTTTCAGCTCCAGGCCCAGAAAAGCAGCAAGACTAAACACCATAGTGACATCAGGTCCAGATGCAAGGACTAATGTCCCTCTGTCATAGCCCTCACCAATTGGTGGAGACCACAACCCTGATCTTATATGTTCATTTTGATAAAGGGCATTTGATAAAGGGCAAAAGGGCATTCTTTTTGGAAAGATGATTAATATTTTATTGAGGTCCTCCTCTAATACTGCCCCTAAAATTCTTGCTTTTAAAAACCAGATAAAAACTCTTGAGACAAAAAACCCAGTGTATGCTTTATCTCTAGAGCATGCCCACACCTTTCTTCTATAGGCATGTATTTTACTTTATTTCTCCTAAACTGCCAGAGTCCCCATGAGAGTTGCAACGAGAGGAGCAGTGAACAGTGGCAACTCGTCCTAGGCTAACCCCTGAACCTGTCTCTAAGGGGTTTTCTTTTGCCCCTGAAACTTATTTCTGAGCCCATGCAGTCCAGCTCCCTCATTTCTTCTGCCTCTGTGATTTTCTTTCTAAAAAGGCCAAAACAGCTCTCTGAGCAGACTGCTCAAAACAACTCTTCAAGTGTACTCTCACTTTACATGCTAAATAAACTTCTTGCTAGAAGAAAGAAGAAAAGAAAGAAAGAAACTTCATTAATTTTAAAACTGATGAAAATAATAGTGACAATAATACAAAAATAAGAGAAAAACTAAAAAAAAGATATATGATCACATTTTGAATAAAAGAGAGTCGAAACAGTGAGAGTAAAAACATTATTTTCACATTGGACAGTAAATTAAAAAAACATTATTTTCAATGTTTAAATCAATAAATAAATTATAATATTTTATGTAAAGTTTTGAAATAACCTCTTGAAAAGTCAAAACAAAATGTGATGATTGAAGGGCTATCAAAAGCAATCTTTATTTTTCCTGTAATTTCTCTCATATTTAAATTTTACTATCCACTATCCCTTTCCCACCTCCTCTGACTCATTTATTTTATTTATTGCTCTTTATTAGGTTCATGTGAAAATCTTTAATATTTACAAAACCATAAAGAAATTTCACTAAATTATTTAAGTCTTAAAACCCTACAAATATTGATTTCATCTTTTATAAACTCTCCAAGCCTTTAATTCATATTATATTTGGGTTAAGTAACTAACCTTATATAAAGCTAGTTTAATCAATAAGAAATTATAGAATTAAAAGAAAAAGTATAAAGCATTTACATAATCCAATTGAGATAGTCATTGTAGTGAATAGTCAAAGTTATGAATAGCTAATTCCTAATATCTACATTTCAAGTTGTATAAGCTGTTTCTCTTAACCATCCAGCCCAGAGTCATCTCAAATGGCTCATATTTTACTTTGTGTCGTCTTTCACAGCTATGAACATTTTTAAAGGTGAAAAAGAGCGTTCAGATTCATTTTTATTCATTCATTTATCTTAACACTATTGAACACTTTTTAATGATTCTTCTTCGTGTCTCTATATTATAGCCAACATACTGTCTGTTATAGCCAACAGAATCCAACAGAAATCAAGCTGTAAGACCAGGTTAATTTTAGGGTCCATAGCATAGCAACAAAAACAGTACCATGCCCATGGTATGCATTAAGTGCTGTCCTTTGTTCAACAAAAAAAAAAAGGTGTAATTTTGTTGTAACATTCAAATATAGTACAGTACATTCAAATTCCCTTATAGTATAGTACATTCAAATTCCCTTACCTCTCATTAGTTCAAGCCAATGCTTGTGTTACAGTTTCTGGCAAACCCCTTGTACTCTCTGCATCATTTAATTTCACCTCTGCCTGTGCCGCTGCTCTTCTTGCTTATAACAAGCCTGCCCCTGCATTGCTTTCCTTTCTCTCTCACCATTCTTCTTTGTCACTGTTGATCTTTATTTCTTATTGTAGTGAACCTTAAGTCAGGTCAATCACCACTTTATTTCCAAGTGAATTACTGAAGAAATTTGAAGATAATTTGAACAAAGGAACAAAAGGAACAAAATGGAAGACAAGAGAATATGAAGAAGAGAAAAATAAAGAGAGGAGAAAGGAGAAGAAAAAGAAAATTGTAGATGAGAGGCGAAGTTTGGGAAAAAATGAAGAAAAAGGCAGAGATTGTAGGAGACAGAGAGACAGAAAGTCTCCAGTTGATGAAAGGCAATTTCTTTTCAATACATTCTACATGTTCACCATCAACAAAATTATCAGGGTAGGAAGGAATTTCTGAGCTTCATATGGTCGGTCAAGAATGTAGCCTTAACATAACTCCAAAGGTACATTTTCCATAACACAAACAACATCCAACTTTTCTTGCTTTATGATCAACTAAATAATTCTGGTGACTCAAACAGTTCAAGTAAATCCATTAAATAGCATAATAGTAAGGAATTAAATTTTGCATATTTTCAAGTTAGAAAGATAATTCCAGATTGTAACAAGTAGGAGATTGTGATGGGAGCTCTGAGATGTTGTCCAGGTATTAATCAAAGGACACTTCCAGGGGCCTGGAAAGGCCCTCTCAAATGTGAGGCCATTTGCTTTGTGATACATTTGTTCACAATATTGAATTACCCTTCCCATTATATTACTTTAGTAATTTAGGTTCACTGAAGCAGAGAAAGAGTTAGATTGACAATGATAGCAGTGGAAAAGAGAAGATTGTTTCTGTTTCCCACATTCAGGTTTAATTTCTGGAAAGGAGAATGAATTATAATAAAAGTTAATAGCTAAGCATGATAGCAAACGCTTAGTGTCTCAATTTTGCACCTAAAATGTTCTATTTTGCTTCAAAAACATAGAGAATGGCAGGTATTTTTACATTGACATTTTGTTTTATAATTATTCCCTTCATTTTAAAAAGATATTTTTATACTATCTAATACTTTCACAATTTCTACTCTGGTTACAGAAGCATTGAGAAGAAACCTATGTTGTCTTAGTTCATCTTGATCTTTATAGTATAAAGATCAGTATTATACAGCATTATAATACTGTATAGTTCCACACTATTTTTCCTTTGGAAAATGTAAACACCTTAACCATTTTTCTTAGAAGGACTTTAGGATTTCATCTACACATGAAACTATCTAATATATTTGAAACAAAATCCAAATAAAAATTTAAAATATCAAGGCATAGGCTTGTTAATTATGAAAATAACTGATTTAAGGTTATCGAAGTTAGAAATATTGTTAAATACAACAGGAAGTGTTCTCTGTGTTTGTTAGCCTCAGGAGTATCAGCCTTGCTGCTTGTATATATGAGAGTTTGTATATGCAAAACTTCTATATACCATCTGTTAGTGGTCTAATTGTAAACTATATTCAATTATAAACAACACATTGTTTGCACATATACATACTTTTTATTTATAATTTTATATAGCTTATAACTATATAACTGATTATAAATATATCATAGAGATAATACATATTTAGTAATATGTATACACATAAATATACACATTTATACATTATTGATATTATTTTATATGTGCTAACATACTCTGCAGATGTTAACATAACTATATTTTTCTTTTCCAGTAATTAAAACAAAGTTGTTTTCTCTGCTTATTTCCTCCCTATGACTTGGTACTTTCACATAGTCACACTAATTGCACTAATATGCTCCTGCAAATAGTGACAAATTTGTTGGAAAATGATCACTTCTGAAAAAAATTTTGCTAGGATTTTAACATCTTGCCTTAAAATATTTCAAGTGTGCAACATTTAAAAACTGTAACAGGATTTTTACTCAGTAATTTTTCTTGGAGAAGGAGATGTGCCAGCAAATGAGAATCAGCTTACTGGTTTTATCACCAAAGAGTGAGTGGACAAAGAAGCCATAAGGTTTGAGCCAATTTACAATAACTCTCCAAGCGAAGCATAAACAGAGCCCTTGCAAATGACAATATACTATTCTGAGCATCTGTATATTTTGTGAAAAATGGAGATGGTGCTATAACCAAGAACTTGGAATGAGGTCCCTTCAGTCCAATGGATAAGGGTAAGTGCATCCACAGAATGACATTTTCAGTAGCTTCAGGAATTTTGGCTTCTACTTAAAATTTGTGATTTGATAACTATTAAATTTTATTCATGGTTGGTTTTAAATGTATGTTTATACAACTATCTGGTTCGGGGAAGAGTTATGAGTTTTAACATGTTTTGAGCAAGAAATCTTGGAACAATGCTCAGTTCCTTCTTTGGTTCAATCACTTGGTCTCTTTGTAAGGATTCTGAGGCAAGTACACAAATAAATGGAAAATTAAACATTCCTACCAGCTGGGCTCATGTTCTGATATCACCTCCACAAGCCTATCTGGTCCCTAGGGAACATTTCTTTTATCCCCAGTTTACCCTCTCATCAGTGGTATAAGAAAGAGTTCTTTATATCCCCAATATTTGAAACGTAGCTAGTGAGAGAAAGCAACATATATCTCAATGACTTTGGTCCTAAATGCTCATCTAGAAGAAGTAAACATAACGGCTAGGAGAAGGAAATGTGGGTGGATGGCAGGTGATGATGGGGGGGTGTAGCTAATAAGCTCTTTCCCTCTGCTACATTTACATTAATCACAGTCAGTCCCCAAAACTTGACTGCCTGATTCAATTTAAAAGTACCTCAAACTGACACCAGTACAAGATGAGTTTATTAAAGTTGTGACCATATGAAATTAAATTGTTCAAATAATAATGCCATAAGATTTCCTGAGTATCTCCTCAAGAAAACATTAAGGATATTTCTATCTTTTTACTAATAAAATTGATATGGAGGTGGTAGCCAATGCAATTAAATGCAAAACATTGGAATAGAAAGGGTAAAATTTTCTGTATTGAAGACATAATTTATAAATATTTGGAAAACTCAGACAGGATAATTTAAAAAACTACAATAAAAACATAAAAATGTAGGTAGCGGTATATCAAATTTGTAAAATCATGAGCTTCTATGTTAAAAAAAACTCGTTAAAATATAATGGAGAAAGTGTATATTTAATAAATAAATTAATTTAAATACAGGTAAGAAGATTTTATAATATTTTTTAAGAAACAAAAGTAAACTGGACCCGTCATAAAGGATACTCTGTGCTTAAACTCAATATCCTTCCTATCCCTAAGTTAATTTATAAAGATCAGGCAGTCCTAATAAGAGAGAACCATAAGATTGTTTGTTGTTCTTTCTGTGTGTGTGTTTGTTTCAGTCTGTGCTAATACTTGGGAATACAAGCACTTATTTCCAAGATGATGGTGTGAGGAAAAAAAGAGAGTCAAAGAGTGAAAGAGCACCGTGATGAGTGTGGTTAATGCTACCAAACCCAAAAAACAAAACAAAATACATTGCAAAGAAAGTGCCATTATACATGATATATAAAAATTGAGAAGAAAAGGTTCATCAAACCAAGATAAAAACACGCAAAGAATGAATTATAGAGAAGAAAAAGAAGAAACTTATCTTTAACTACATGAAGAAATGGTCAACTTCACCACAGTCAGAAAAATTTAAATTTAAACTAAACTGAGTTGGTTCTTATGTATCTGTTTGGCAAAACTTCAAAAGTTTAACAATCTATCCTATTTGGTTAAAATGAAATAGAGATTGTACATTTGGTGATATCTAGCAATATTTTATATGAATTTCCTATGGACCTAGAATTACCATTTTAGGAATCAATCCAGAATTCAGTAAGATATGCAAAATTTTTACATAGTAGCAAGATTTATAATAGCAGAAGACTAGAAGTAATTCAACCCCCCCCCTTAAAAAAGACTAGCTTAATAAACTATAGTATATTTTCCCAAGGCTGTTAAAACTTAGTAGGAAAGATTTCATAGTACAGTCAATAATATAGTATTATGAATGTATATGGATATATACTATTGAGTAAAATTTCAATATGCAAATTATTTTATGAGCATGCTAAGTGTGTGTACAGGGCAATTTTATATATATACACACACACACACACACACACACACACACACATATAGGTATAAGTGTTTTTGTTTTTAAAAGGAAAAAATTTAAAGAAACCAAAAATTAGTAAAGGTGTTTGCCTGAAGAAAGATGAAGTCACAGCATTAAGCAGATGTGTACAGAAACTAGATGTGTCTGAATATAACTTGATTTATAACTGGGTTCTGAAATCATTTGAATATTTGTCCAAATGTTATATGTGTTTTATATAACTAAAATTAATAAAGAAAAATCTTCCCTAAATTAGAAAAATTCAAATAAAAACAGATGATCCTGTTGACCCTGTCAGTCTGTTCCATGTATTTATGCTCAACTGTTTCTATTGGGTTGGCCAAAGAGTTTGTATGATTTTTTCTGTAAAATAAAAGACACATTTTTCATTTTCGCCAATAATTTTATTGACTTGGATATTTTGAGTATGTCTGCTATTTCCCTCATGGTATAATGTTGATTCTCCTCCATTACTGTTTTTATTTGATTTCTATCAACTTCAACTGGTCTACCAAACTGTGGAGCATCATCCAGTGAGAAATCTCTAGCACGAAGCTTTGCAAACCACTTTTATACAATCAATCAGTCACAGAACCTTCTTCATACACTTCACAAATTTTTGGGGGGGGACTTCAGTTACATTTTTACCTTTCTTGAAATAATAAAGCATAATATGCCAAAAATGTTGTATATTTTCTTCTATCTTCAATATTAAAATGGCTACACAAAAATTCACCAATTTTGATGTGTTTTATTTTAATGCATGCTGATATGAAATTGTCACAATACAATCTAACAATATTGTTTCAAATGTAGTTTAAGACAACTAAGTGGTACTAGAGCCATCTTGTGGAAAAAAATGAACTTTTCAGCCAACTCAGTATTTTGTTCATTTGCTTATTGTGTTCAGTAGATTCCACACATAAGTTGAATCAGGTGGTACTTGTTTTTCACTGACTGGCTTATTTCACTTCACATAATATTCTTCAGTTCAATCCATGCTGTAGCAAAAGGTGAGAGTGTCTTCTTTTTTACTGCTGCATAATATTCCATTGGTAAATGTACCACAGCTTTTTTTAATCTACTCATCTACTGATGGGCACTTAGGCTGGTTCTAGATCTTGACCATCTGCCCGAAGGGAGGGGTAGACTGCATGACAGATGTTGAAGGAATTAACCAGAACATTTATGCATGACCCCTGGACATGAAAAATAATATCAGTACTGATTGAGGGAAGGGAGAGAATGGGGCAGGGTGAAGGTGGGAAAAGGGATAAAAAGCAGGAATTGTAATGGCACAAACAAGAAATATATTTTAAAAAATAGTTCACCCTAGTTGTATATAAAATTGGTGACAAAATCACCAATAGAAGAAGCAGTGCATGTGTGTTACCTGTACAAAGATTTTTGAATAAATGCTAATGATAAGGATTGGCCAAAACACATTTATTAGTATCACTATTTTTTGGTGGTAAAATCGATACTATAATTTAGAATTATTATATTCATATTGAGTATAAGAAGAGTAGGTAATTATGTTATTGTAATTAGAATCAAGATACTTAATGAAAGCAAAGAGATACGAATATGAAATTAAGCTAAATAAAAACCTGCAATTTTAATTTTCATTTAGAAAGAAGAGTGTAAACTTATAATTTTCTCTCTAAATTGAACACACACTATTCTGTATCTATCTTTATAAAAATACATATATGTACAATGTCTCTCCAGAAGGTATCCAGCCATGTAATATGAAAAATATAAACACTCATTGAAGAAGATACAAGATGCAAGTAACATTGTACATAGGACAATGACACCTCAGTCTTCTTCACAGTAGGCACCTTGGGACCTCACACAGTTCTCCCATTAATCATCAGCTGCCCTATCTTATTTTCCTGAATTTCATCAGTGATCTGAAATCTCTTCCCTTTCAAAAGTGGTTTTAGTGTTGGGAAAAGCCAGAGTTGCAGGGCACCAATTCTGGGCTGTAGGGGGCTGAGTCACCTGGATGATTTGATGTTTTGCCAAAAAATTCTGCATGAAGCATGATGCATGAGTGGGCACATTGTCGTGATGAAGTTGTCAATCACCAGTTGCCCATCACTGTGGCCTTCTGAATCACCCAAATAGTTTCCACAGAGGAATGTTCAAGCTTAACAAAATTGGTTGTGGATTCATTGCTCTACTTGCTCACTCATTTTTAATGTGATGACCACACAGTACACATGCTCACTCAAAGCATCTACTGCCCCTATTGACTAGTATGGTGAAGCCATCATTGTTCACACATGTGCATTCCAGTCCACTCTCCTTGACTGCCAAGTTACATCAGTGTCATACAAGCTGCCTCATTATATTAACAATGGCTAGACTTTTTTCAGACAGACTCCAATATGTCACCATTAAGAAGAGAGCTAAAAAACATATTTAATACATTTGTTATGAGCTTATTTCTCCTCTTCATATTTCAAATTTTCTTTCAAAAGCACCATGCTCTCATGGTCTTTGCTGTTTATGATTTTACATTCCCCATTTTACAACAGTCTGTGTATGCTCTCTACGTCAATACCAAAAGAAATGTATTTTGATTCTTTCCATTCAGTGAGAGGAAGCTGAACTACTCATCTTCCTGCAGCCCACACACCCTTTCTATGGTACTTATCTTAGATAAGGGCATCACCATCTGGTCAGTCAAACATATTACCTTTTATTTGTCCTCATCCTTAAATTAGATCAGTTTAAAAGTCCTCACATTGCTTTTCATTAAAATGTCTTGCTTCTGCTTCATCATCTTCATTTTTGTGGCTATTTGACTAACCCCATTTCCTTTATCACTGACTCAATGTTTCACTTTATCTGTTCCCAGCTCCTTCCTTTACTACTTCTAGTCTATCTCATTCCCTGTGGCTGTGGCTGTGTTAGTATTTTCAAAGTATGTATGTCATTTCATTACCAGAAATGTGCATCTAAGAATGCATACAAATTCCAATTCTTGATGTTTTGAATTAACCATAGCATAGTTTTAAATTATGTTGGTTAATGACACTATTTTTGTGTTAACATATGGAAATCTCTTTTCAGGCAAAACTCTACTGATTTAGTGCTTAACTTTTTCTTGTCTCCAGACCCTGGTTCATCTTATTCTGTAGGCAAATCAGTGTCAGTAAACTTCAGTAAGAGTTAGTAGCCTTGGGAAGTCAAGGGATAAGCCAAGAGGGCCAGCGGGATTGTATTTCAAGGTTCAGTATGGAGTTTCCCACCCCAAGTCTTCCAGAGACAAATCACAAACAGGAATGATGTCCCAGGGCCTGTTAGGCACCATTTTTAAACGACCACTTGAGGAAAGCCAGCATCTTGAAAAGGGCAAAACTGAAAGACTTGTATAAAATATGACTGAAACACTAAATTCCTTTGGCTGGAGGCTGCTTACCTTGGGACACTTTATTTGTGAAAGAGTAAATTCCCTTGTGATTTGGTCAGCCTGAATAGAGTTTTCTACTACTGCAGCTTCAGGCATCCTCATAGATACCCTAATCCACATTTGCAGGTCAGTTTCTACTGTAATTATTATTTCTGCCTTTTTCCCTGATGTTCCTGCCTCCTAAGTTGCCCTGTCTCGACTTCAAGATGTCTCACTCCTACTGATTCAAAAGTATAGGCTACTTTTCTAGATCTTCCTATGCAGAATCCTTTCCTTCTCTAGAATATTATAGTAATTTTAACATAAAAACTATTATGTATATTCATTCTCTTCATACACATGCACATACATACCTTAAAGAAGGATCTATATCCAAATCATCTTAGTTTTACAAAGAAATGCTGACAAAGTGTCTGGTTCATGTATTGAGATGCTCAATAGCTACTCATTGAATTTCTCCTAAGCAAATGCATAAGTCAATCAGTTATTTAGCCAATCAGAGTATGCCAAGAAACTTTAGGGTGAGATTAGCTATTATCTGTCTATCTATCTATCTATCTATCTATCTAGCCATCTACCAATATATTATGTAGTGATTTATTATAAAAACTTTTTATCATGTCTATAGCTCTAAGGTATTTTCCTATATTTTACTTCTCTGTCCTGTTGCTAACACTCCTCCTGTTCTTCCTTCACTTCAAAGATCATCAGTACTGTTTTTGCATTATTCTTCCTATACTTGCTACAGTCTCATAGTTCCCTCTTTTACTACATTGAGTAGAATATCGAAGAGGAAGAAATTTGAACTTCCCTTCAAGTACAGCTGCCTGAGCAATATTGAATGGTGTCTTATTTTCAGAAATATGGTGTCTATTTCTTTGCATTAGAAGGGCCATTTTGCTTCATTAGATTCTGAGCAATAAGAGTTTTACCTTAAAGATAAATGCTTTTAAGTAACTTTCTTTCATGGTATAGTGTAGAAAATGGCTAAAAGAGGCTGTAATTCTAGCAGAAAGAAAGGTAGTTATCAAAAAGAACAGAACTGGATTATGAATGCTCAGCTTACAACAAGAGATGGAGCATCATAGAGTTACTGTACAAAGAAATAAAATGAAAAAAAGGATAACATGTTGGAGAAAAGACTGAGAATCCTTTTAATTAGTACAATCACATATTCTCAAAAATCCATTCTTTGATATACAGAAAGATGGGATAACTTTCAATAAGGGACCCAGAGAAGAAAGAATTGGTTTACTGGAATCATCATTTTTGCCATCTCAGGAAAGGGTTGTCATTATTTCCTTGGCTAACAAATTGGAACAAGTCCAGTGTATAATGAGATAAAAAATATATAACATATTAACATAAAAATAGCCATAAATATCTCCTCTCCACCAATCTGTCCAAAGAGAACACTGCAGTTACCAATCTACCTGACCAACTCAATCATTTCTATTCCCATCTTCATCCTCCCGCCAGAAGTGTCTAAACTCACAGTGACATATAGTAGACAAAAAAGCAGGTCTGAAGAAAACAATTACTTTATAAGAAAAGATAGTTAACTTACATCATAAAGATCTGGAGGAAAGGGTAAAATCTGAAAGGCTGGGCCCAAGAAGAGTTTTGCGTTGTTTCAGTGGGTGAGTTGGTGAATAACAGAGTTTACAGAGTACAGGATGCATTTAAGTTAAAGGCAATAGAAAGGATAGAAAAGACTACTAGGGAGGCAAAAATATAGAATTAGATTTTCTTTAATCAATAATAAAAATGGAAGTAAGAAATGAGTTCTTTGTCTTTGAGCAGTTTTAGATGCACAGAAAACTTGAGTGGCAAGTATTGATGTCCTGCTACCACGCGGGTACAGCCTTCCTTCTGTCAACATCCTATACTGGAATACATTTGTTATAGTCAATGAGCCTACATGATTTGCATTAGTGTTCACTTTTGGTGTTGTACATTCTATGGGTTCTGAAAGATATATAATGACATGTACCCACCATTATAGTACATACTAGAATAGTTTCACTGCGCTAAAAATTCTCTATTTTCCACCTATCCATTCCTCTCTACCCCGTAACACCAGGAAACAACTGATCTTTTTACTGTTATCAATACAATTTTAATTGATAGTTTGCATATTTTAATTATTTTTAAATGTGAAAGCACTCTAACAACGTACAACAAAACCACATAGTCCACGGCTTTTTCAAGACTAAAGTAATGTGTGTAATATAGAGTCAATGCAATATTTATTTTTTTAAAAGTGAAAGAAATGTCATCAATAAACCTTCTGGTTTTAGAAGTAAAATTTTGTATTATATCACCTTCAAATATTGCTTCAAATATTTAAAGTTTTGGGTTAAATCACCTTCAAGTAACACATACTGGCACTGATGTATTCTAGTGGGTAGAAAGAATAATGACTACCCAAAAATGTCCATGCCCTAATCTCCCTGAAACTGTGAATATGTTACCTTAAATGACAAAAGGGATTTTGTCATGATGTTGTGAAGAACTTTGAAACAAATTTATTATCCTAAATTATCAAGGTGGGCTCAATCTAATTATATGAGTCTCTGAAAGCCTCTCCCACTTAAAGTCAGAGACAGAGGTGTGACAATGGCAGTAAAATCAGAAAGATGGTGATGCAGCTGTGTTTGATGGTAGAGGAAGATGGCCAGGGGCCAAGGAATGTGTGTAATATACATTCAATTATTAGAGGTGGGCAACCTCTAGTAATTGGAAAGACAATGAAAGTGACAGTACCCTAGAGCCTCTAAAAGCAATGTAACACTGCTACCATATTGATTTCTAGCCCAGTGAAACCTGCATCAAAAACCTGCCCTACAGAACAGGTAATACATTTTTATTCCTTAATCCACTAAATTTGTGATAATCTGTTAAAGCAGCAATAGAAGACTAGTAATCCACTTTCCAGGAAAAGTTACTGACAAGAACATACAAAACAGATGTAAAATATTCTTTCAGAGATTTCTCTGATTGAGTTACATTAGTAATTCTTAACATTTTCTCCCATGGTCAAACATATTCAGATGAGTAATTCTCGTGAACATTGCCAAATTTTGACTATTAGTTTCCTCTATTCTACTCTAGTCATATTAATTTTGGTATGTCAATGATATTATCAATTTCTATCATATTAATATATTTTATGATGTTATGATATTCTGGTTGAGAAGAGTTGTGAAGAAAATTCAAAATGAACAGCTTTGATTAAATTAAGTACAACTCTTTTGGTCCTAATATTAAAAGCTGATTTGGATTTTACTGACTTTTTATATTAGATAATATACCAGCTTATGGAAATTTAAAAGACCAAATCAATAAAAATTTGTGAAAAGATGATCTTGAAAACTATATTCATAATATTTAAGTTCAACGCCAAGTAAATTATAAAGGTTTAAAAATTCAGTGATAATCAAGAAAAAATTTCTTAGATATAATTGCACTAACTTATTTATTGTTGTTGATGATGATATAGAAGAAAATAATTTTCTACAATAGTTCAAACCTAATAATAACATCTGAAAGAAAATTTATCCCTGTATATAAAGGATAAGATGTTATTTTTTAAAATACTGTATTGGAAGAGATGTAAGAAGAATATTCTGTCATCTCTCTCGTGTTCATGAGATGAAATTTCATGAAGACTAATGATCCATTTTCAATAGATTATCCAAAATTTACGGAAAGCCATAGTTGAACAAAAGTACCCAGGGTTAGTCTCTTGTGTAGAGAAGAATACTTACTGCTAAACTTCAATGAATCTCTTTAAGAGCACTGGAAATTATAGCAAGTTACTTATTTTACATTGGGATATTTGTTTGAAACTTGTCCAACAAAGGACAGAAAGTGAAAATGTATAAAAATTGAAATAAAAACCCAAATATAATAATAATAATAATAAATAATAATAATAAAATAATAATAATAATTATTATTATTATTTACCAATGGGAGATGCAATTTATTTACATCAGCAGCCATGGGGGCAGGGAAAATACATATCACTTACAAAATTAGCTACCTGTACAAAATGGATTACATATTCAAAAATAAAAATCTCTCCCTGGCTGGTGTAGCTCAGTGAATTGAGCACAGGCCTGCAAAGCAAAGGGTGGCTGGTTTGATTCCCAGTCAGGGCACATGTCTGGTTTGTAGGCCAAGTCCCCTCTGTGGGGCATGCAAGAGGCTACCACACATTGACGCTTCTCTCCTTCTCTTTCTCTCTTCCTTACCCTCTCTTTAAAAATTAATTAATTAATTCAAAAATAAAAATAAAAATATCAAGACCACAAGGTAGTGTGACCCCACCTTCTCTCTCCCAATGACCCCAGCATGTGGTAATGTCAGGTGGGTGGACCCTGGGCATGCAGAGGGGAATGATGCATGGAAGGAAAACCCACCAGCCATGGCAATTAGTACAGAACACCCCACCCCTGCACACACTCAGACACATGATAAGATACAAAGTAGGTGACACCTAGCCAGGGTGGGAAGGATGTCATTGAAACCCACACAGTCTACTGTTAGAGGGAGGGGCATGGGAGAGCTCTTAGTCCCTGTTAAACTACATGGTCAGTGGGTGTACACTCCCAGGAAGGAAAAGGATTTGTTCCCACAGTGTCCCTGCTGAACCAAGCTCATCTCTTACCAAGCCTGGGTTGGGGGCTTTGCCCTAAGGGCGGGCCTAGTAACAATGGGGAAGTGATGTAGACAAACCAGTTCACAAATTATTTCCCACTTCTCCCTCCAACCAGAAGGGGGAAAGGGAGAGGCCAGATAGGAAAGGGTATATTAGGGCCTGAACTGTAGCTGCCTCTCAGAAGGAAGAATGGCCCCTGGCCTTCCTCCCTTCACCTTCAACCTACTGCCAAGAGGTTGTTTGGAAGCAGGCTGGAGGCTGGCTGAGAACCTACTTTCCCTCTGGCCTCCCCTTAGAGGGAGAAGATTATGGAGGTTCAGGAACAGAAGAGCTCAGGCGCCAGGATTTATTCTAACTCCTGCCAAAATCTGTTTGGTTTTATAAAACATGATCACAATTCTTGGGTTAAAAACCAATTTGTAATCACACTTCAGCCACAAAGCAGAACCACCCCAGAGAGAGGTTGGAGTTGCAGACAGGGCACTACAACCACATCTCTTGTTCCCTTAACCCTATAGGATCCTCAACCCAAGTCAGTCAAACCAGTCCTGGGTACTCGCTACCCAATGTGGCGTCACCCTCCTGAGAGGAGGCCAGGGGGCACATCCAGCAAGTGCCAGAGGAAGGCTTAGGGTCAGCTCCAGCCATGTCAGTCAGATTGGCCCCCAGCCCAGGCTGCACTCCTCCAGCTCAGCTCCTGGGAACAACGGTGCCCACTTGCAGGTGGGATGGTACATTTCTTCAGATGTAGGCCAGGCAGGTGGGCACACTGGTGTGATGGCCCACAGAGGGACAATGCCTAGACATGATGCCCCTTCCCCTCCACTGATAACCTAGAGCACAGAGACTGCTCTCTCTTCCCACCCTACTCCTAGCAAGGGGGAAGAGGTAAAAGATCAGGATTTTCCTCAGAGCCCCAAACCACAAGTACAGAATAAATAACTAAAAGGCAGCTAAGAAAGGGGGAACAGGGCAGGCTTTGGAGGCAGGGGCATCTAGAGAGGAACTGAAGCTTGTCAAGGTGAAAGTGGGGGTGGCAAGGAACGATGGGATACATGGGCTGCTCTGGAAGGGCAGTGGGACAGGCAGGCAGGAGGAACGTGGGGCCAACCCAGGAGAGTGAGGTTGAGCCCCTTCCTGGGGCAGGGAATGAGGTGAGAAAACATTTCAAATAGAGCAGCACCATTCCCTGTCACTTGGGGTAGCACATACTGACATAGAGTTAGTTCAGATTCAAAAGAAGCAGTTCGAAGAGGACCTGAGGCCTCTCTCAGGCCCAAAATAGCTGTCCAAGAATTATGACCTGCCCTCTCTAGATCTCTTATCTCTCTCTCTTTCTCTCTCTCTCTCATCTTGTATACCTCTGGGTGTCTATATGAAGTTGCCTATATATAAACGTTCATCTTTTTCACCATAACAGTCTTTCTGTTTATGTTGCTACACAATGTAATTCATAATTGTAATTCATAATTTTTCCCTTTGCTTTATTTCTTCTCCTGATTTAGCTCACATATCCCCCCAACACACTAAAATATCTTCACATTATACATCAACGGGTGCTGACTTCGTATCACACATTGTTGACAAGAAATATGTGATAAAATTGTCAGTAATTCCACATTGAAGGTTTTTGCTTACTGGCAAAGAATAAGAAGGCTGTAAAAAATCCAATATATTATTTTGTTAAAAGAAGTGTTTGTATAGTATATGTGAGAAATAAAGTCAAAACCAATCCAAAAGACAAAAATAGCCTGATGTATCTTTCCATAAAAATTATACAACACTTAATAAATAATGGTACAAGAACAAATTCTGTGTTTTGCACACTCACAACTATAAACCTATTTTTACCAACCCTGTATATGTATTCATTAAATTAGAAAATAGGGAAAGCTATATGAATTGTCTAAATCAAACTGGTTTACCAAAGTATTTCATATTAAATTTGATAAATAAAATATCAGTTGTGTTTCTGGAGGTAAGCTGATTTTTCAACTTAAATAATTTTATACCATTTAAGCAAGTAAACAATCCTTAATTTGTCTTAATGTGCTTAATTTTGAAGACACTAAAATTGACATACAATTTTTAGTTATTATTCATCTCTGACATATCTATTAAAAATGCAGTTCTTTACAAAGTTAATTTTTTGTTAGAGACTCTTTTAAAGACAGAAATCAATTGATGCTATGAAACATGGTTACAAGTATGCTCTAAACCACTTTTAAGAAATAAGTTATTCACATTTAAATTTACTTTATTAAGTAGTCATGCTACCTATGTAAATGAAATTTTCTTCACATTGTAACTCAAGTTTGGCATCTTTAATATTTGTATGGGTTTTCAAAAACCATTGTGTACCTCATTGCATCACACATGCTGCATAACTGGCTTTTATAACTGCTATGGATGCTAATCACATAGAAGACATAAACTATGCTTTGCTAAGTTGTAGCATTTACTGTGATTTATGGATTGAAAATTTTATAACAGTGCTTTTAAAAATTTAATTTATCTTATGATTATTTAAAATAAAACCACAGAGTTTGCAAATTAAGTATGAAGATTTACAGATAATAATTTTCACAATAAAGGCTTATATATTTAAAAGGATAGAGAAATTGTGTTAGGATCCTATGTAAAAGGATAAGAATAGCATAATGAACTATGAAAAATGCTAACAAATATTATTAATATTCATAAGAATTTGTATTTAAAACTATTTCAGCATATCGCACCGATGTTAAACATCAGGAGGAAAGTTAAATTATAGGATTTATGAGTTTAGATTTTCTCAGGAGAAGAAATAGTTCCTACATTCGTAATATGGTCTTATTATTGTGCATGTTTCCTGTTGTCCACTCTCCTTCACATTCTCTACAGCACACACTCCAGTCCAGTACATTGAGCATTTATTCCCAATTTGAGTGCATTTTCCTTTTAAAATGGCATTGCATTTTGCATCTTCCATTTTTTAGAATATTCAACCACAAAAGAATGTGTAAATGTTACTAGCAGTGGGACTTATACATTAATTATTTGTCAGATTTTCTAACAGAGAAACTGAAGGAAAAATATATATATAAGAATATAAGGTTTAGAACCATGTACTGCACTTTCAAGAGTGGATTTAACCTGTTAAAGGAAGACTAAGAAGCATCCATAAGTTAGCAATTTTATTTATGAATTAGCATTGATTGAGTACCATTCAATTAAATGAATCACCTTTACATTTTATGTTCAATACAAGTCACAGAATACACATCTCAATGACTGTTTCTTTAAGTGACATAAAATGGAAGG
>PVKM010016899.1:0-11990 GCA_004027735.1 Carollia perspicillata
ATTATTTTTATTTTTTCCATTTAGTCCCTTTATACTCTCCCCACCTGCCCCTCCCCAGGAGAGAATACTTATAATTAATTCTGAATTTATTTAACTTGCAAAAAGATTAAGAATGTTTTCTTACAAGGAAAAAATTATAGAAAATATATTTAGTAGACAAAATTGGCCATTACAAAGTGAAAACATTTTTATCTTATTTCCCCTGTAACTCTTAACAAAGTATACGAGTATAAGGAAGAGAGTTTACAAAACTTTATGAATCAACCATTTGAAATGTAGGCGAACAATTGAAACTGAGCATGGCCAGGGGGAAAAGAAATACGCGTCAGTGTAAGGGCCTTGGGAGTCACCTGCTGTTGTAGTCACACTGGGGCAGGGCCGCACGAAGACTGCTGGGAAGATCCCCTCCCTGTCACGCAGTCTGCCCTTGTACCAGTCACAGTCCAGACGCTCGAGAATCAGGATCCGGTCTCCCCGTCTGAAGGGTAAGTCGTCACTGGTCTCTGCCGTGAAACTGTAAAGAGCTTCACACCATTCTCCAGAAGGACGGTTATCCTGGTACAAGTCAGAAGTTTGATAGGAAGTGTGAGATTTTATTTGAAATTGATTCCTAGAAAGCTTAAAAAATGATGGGGAAAAAAGCTAAGGGGTCATAAGATTTCAAAGCCCGAAACCTTCTTAAAATTGCCCAACACTTTATATTGCTACCAATATTCAGAAAAAAAAATTTCCAATAACTTTTTATCATAAGATATGATAACTTTCATGATGTGATACAATTTGTGGGTTTTCTGCTTTTAAGGATATATAATGCTTAAGCAAAAACTTTTTTTTGAGCCCTTGACCGGTGTGGCTCAGTAGGTTGGGCATCAGTCTGCAAACTGAAAGGTCACCAGTTTGATTCCCAGTCAGGGCACATGCCTGGGTTGCTGGCCAGGTCACTGGCTGGGGACATCTGAGAGGCAACCAATTGATGTTTCTCTCACACATTGATGTTTCTTCCCCTGTCCTCTTCCCTCCTTTCCATCTCTTTAATAAATAAATAAATAAATAAGTCTTTTATACACACACACACACACACACACACATTAAAAAAACCTTTTTCCTAATTATGAACAGTGACATTAGTTATATGTTAAAAATTATGTAAAAGCATACAATATTTATGTATAGTGTTTATGACACTATGAAAAATTCTAGTTGGGTATATAATTTCCAGTGAAATTCTTCTAAATTATGAAGGATCAGAATGGGCAGTTGATCTTACTTGATTCAGAAGCTACCAGATTCCATGACATAGGACTTCTTAATTCACACTTCTAATTTAATGAGGCACAGTCAGCTCTACGGCTGGCAGAATGACCACCCAAGTGTGGTGGGCTAGTATGACAGATTGCGCCAACAAGAATGCTTTTACCCCAAACACATTAGAGGGAGGTTTTGCTCCATGAAGAGGCATCTCTGTTGGGATGGGAGCCCTCTGTTAAGAAGCTCGAGCAGGGAGAAGAGAAGGCCTGGGTTCCAGACCTGGTCCTGCCTCTTCCCAGCTGACACCAGGCAGGATGCTTTTTTTCTCTGGGCTTCAGCTTCACCTTAGTGTTGCCGTGGGGAATTAAATGAGGACTCATGTAGAGCACTCAGCACAGTGCCAGGCACATCCTAAGGTCTCCACAACTGATGGCTTATAAAACAAAGGAAAAAACAGGCAAACAAAGCCCCCTAACCTGAGCCCTCTTGCTCCTGCATTACCATAGCAAACCCCACATCTCTCAGCACTTATCACTCCCAAACATGTAGGCAACCACGTGCGCATTTCCTTTAGGAGCACTTCTGTCACTTTCTTTCCTATTTGACTTGATCACTGGGTGGGGACAAAAGACTCGAGAGACACACAGTCCAATTACCAGTGACACTTTAGCAAACAATGATCCCCTCAGGCCTCACACTTGTAACACATCACAAAAAACACTGGAAGTCACCCACATTCCTATTCCATTTGAACACTTCTGAAGTCACATTATATAATAAGTAAAAAAAAAATAATTGGTTTTATTTGTGCATTCACTGGTTGATTCTCATATGTGCCCTGACTGGGGATTGAACCCACAATCCTGGCATATTAGGATGACACTCTAACTAACTGAGCTACCTGGCTGAAGCTAGTATATAAAAATTTTACTCATATTTTCTGTCTCCTATTATAAAAATAATACAAATGATCCTAAATATTTGGTAAGTTTGGAAATGTATGAAGAAGTGGGAAAAAACTCCACCCACTTATAATCTTACCACTTGGGGCAACTGAATATTAACAACTTAAATATATTTCCCTCTAGTCTTTTTATGCTGTATATTCAGTTTCCTATAACATTTTATTCCCATTACATTTATTTTATAAATCTAGTTTTTCACAGCCTCAGAAGTTTCTACCAATAGTGATCATATTTAGGTTGTCTTCCATTTTTTCCTATTATAATAACATGACTATGTCTGGCCTAAACCTTCTTTTCTAACCTACTTGTAGGGTAAAAAATAATACTAATCATTTGTACTTTCTCGTTTTTAACACTCATATAATTACTTGTTTAGTGTTGAGTTGTATTGAATCTTTGTTAATTAGATTAAGTTAAATGACATTTTATTGTTGCTTACAAGGCATTTCCATGACTAGTAAGGTTAAATATTTTTTAATATCAGCCACTTACACTATCTCTTTATCTCTTTTATTTTCCAATCATGTCTCTTTCCTTGTTTTCTAACAGGGTTTGCATGTCTTTCTAATCTAATTGTATGGGCTCTAGACGCAATAAAGTTATTAACCCTCTAAGTACAGGGATGTACTTAGGTTTAGAGTTGTAATACAAATAAATAATACAATAATTAATAAATAATAATACAAGAATAAACTCTGTTTTCATGTACTCACAACTGTAAACCTATATTTGCTCATCCCTATATTCATTTCAAACATTTACTATATGAATTGAATAACGACCTTATAACATTATCTCTTCATAATTACGGTTTTAATATTCCCCCCAGAATTGAAACCTGGCTTTCATTACCGTTGACTATTTAGGCAGCCTACCTGAGAATCTGCTCCAGAATCTTCTTTTTTGATCTTCTGTGGTACCTTTGTGCCTACATTTAAAAAAAAAGTCAAAACTTCAGATAAAAAGACCATATAGTATTGGAGAAAAACTGTGGGAGAGAGTGAAGAGTCTGGGGTCCCAGACCAGTCTCTTCATGCACTGGCTGTCCAACTCTGACCCGGCACCACCCCTCTGGGTCCTTTTCCTTCACTGTAAAGTGGAGGAGGACACAGTTCATTACACTCTACAGCCCATTTCTGTTCAAAAGTCTATGATTCTTCATTTGCCATTTCGGATACCAAGCTATTGCTAATTACCTAAAACACCGACACCAGGTCTCTGAGAGAGTACCACAATAATAACTATGCCACACAAGTGACCATTTAAAAATATCTCTTATAGCCCTGGCTGGTGTAGCTCAGTAGATTGAGTGCGGGCTGCAAACCAAAGGGTTGCCAGTTCGATTCCCAGTCAGGGCACATGCCTGGGTTTCAGGCCAGGTCCCCAGTGGGGTCCACGTGAGAGGCAACCACACATTGATGTTTCTCTCTCTCCCTCCCTTCCCTGCTCTCTAAAAATAAATAAATAAAATATTTTAAAAAATCTTTCCATTTCTATAACATTTTTAAAAATGTCTCTTATAATAAGGCAATATGGATTATTATGTGGTTAAGTATTATATTGTTATTTGGTTTATTTGAATTAGGACAGAACACAATCAAAAACAATATTCTCTACACTCACTTAAAACATCTGTATCAGAGGTGGGGTGATGATCCTCGAGGAGTTCCACAAAGTTCAGGGGGAAAATCCCAGTTCTGTCTCGAAGCTCTCCTCTGGCCCATTCTTCACTCACATACTCTTTAAGAATAATAATTTCTCCCTCCGAGAAACTTAACTCATCCATCTGGTCTCCAACATACTCAAACCGAGCAACAACACATCTTGGACCTCTGAACAGAGATTACATTTATGGGTTAAACAAGAGACTACTGATTTCTAAAACGCTTTAAAGCCTTCACTCAGTCTTTCAGTAAATATTCTGTGTTTACTATGAAACGAGGTATACTGGGCATGATTTAAACTTTTCCATGGGAAAAAATAAGGCACATTTCTAAATGGCAGGCCTTACTTTTCAGATATGAGCCTGTGTTCACTCAGAAAGGCTAAAGGCAATGTCGCAGAGGCACGCCGAAGTCCCTGAGCTGGTGGCCAGTTTACACGGCCACGCTCGTGCTTGCTTTTGCTACATCACAGAATCAATCTCCCCAGTCATCACGGCTTTGTACTCTTGGACCACGGTAGTAAATCCGTGGCTCAGCCTGAACCCCGAGTTTAGGAGTGCTAACCCTGAGAACCTCGGGGCAAGACATCAGACTTTTGTGACAGAATGCAATGGCCATCAGCTGGGCAGAGTCGATGCTCCGCATATTTTGAATCAATCATTTCGCTACAGATGAATGGTCTTCAAAACTAGAAGGTTTGAAGAAAACAGAAACTCATCATATATCACACTTAATCTCATACCTAACACCGTTGTTTTAAAAATAACCTTTTTATCACCTTTAAAAAGCCTTCATTTCTGAGAATTACAATCGAACAATCCTTAAATGAGCTGTAATTTTGCTTCAAAAGAAGATAAAGGCAGACATAAAACTGTGTCTCTGGAAGGCATGATTTAATACCAAACCTTCCATTTCAGGCTTTAGAAAGGAAATTTCAATAGCAACACACCAAGGAGATGTAACCGCCTAAGGAGAAAAGGTTGGTACTGGCTCCAGCGAAACACTGATTTAGGTCACAATCTAAGACAGATTTAAGAATGGGTCCGTGGCTACGACAGCCCACTTCAACTTCAACCTGCTTACACATTACACACAGCTTAGAAATAGAGAAAAACTGAACCTGAAATAGAATTCAACTACCGAGGCATCAGAAGTTTTCTTATTTGTGGTAACCTTTGCATTTATTTTCTAAAGTCCTCGGGGAGCATCTCCTTATGTCTGACCTATTCAAAGACAGGTTTACAGTCTTTAGCAGGTAGTGAATTCTATTATTTTGCTCAGTTAACTGGAAGATAGAGTTGCATTGTGGCAGTGTTTTAATCACAGAGGAGTTACAATGATGCATAAAAGGATAGATAAATTCATGAAAAGGTCTTCAGACATACAGGGAGACCCCTCCAACTTAACTCTTCCTTCATTTTCTTCTAGTTTCTCTTAACAATGAACCAATACAAAATGTCCAGCAGTTTTTGTAAGGTTCATATTTTCGGACAAAAGTTCTGAACCTTCTAAAAATGTGTTGATACATAAATACCAGAAGCCCCAGTACAATGCACAGGATGCCAACACGGGCTCTGCTTAAGCTGAGGCCAGGCTGTGGGAAGCACCGAGGCAGCCTCTCTGCTGCTGTCTCTGTTCTGTATCGATACGAGGAGTCGCTCAGGTCAGCTTGTGTCAGCATGCTGAACTTTCATTAGCTTTTTAATCCACTATGGCTTTTAAACGAGTTTTCCTCATAATTAAAAGGAAACATTGGAAATCAATAATCATACATCTGAAGTACTTAGGCTTAGTATTCTGATATAAATGCTCACCTCCTTTGCATTTTGTACAAAAGAATGCAAACAAAACTTACTTATTAACACAATGAGATGAAACTGATTCTCTTTTCCTATTTCCTCCTTCTGGAACATCAACCTAGTAAAGACAAATCAAGGCAACGATTGTATTTTTTCAGATTTAAGTACGATGAATATAAGGCTAGGTGATTTGAAAATAATGATCCAAATTAACAAGTTTAGATAGGTGTTTAACTGATTCAGTGGTACCATAGGTGCTAAAGGTAAGAAATCCAGAATTTGGGTTTTGGAAAAAAAAAAATATATATATATATATATATATATAATATATATTCTATGATGCAGCCTTCTTTGAGCAGCCAATCGATCCTTTTCTTATTTGCTGGAATAAGCACATTACTGTCATTACAGCTGACCTGAGTTTTCTCTTTCCCATGTCCTCCAAGTTAAGAACGGCAGGTGGGGAGGACTGGAGACTAGGCATCAGCCACCTGGGCACCCCTGCCACGCCTGCTCGAAGAGTGGGTAGAATTCTGCAATACTTTCCTGGGCCCAAAATAAAACATTTTAACCAAACTTGTGGACTCTCTCCATTTTCATAAGTCTGGAACATTTTTTCCCCCCATCAGTGCGAAAAGGGAAGGAAAAAAGGAATTGGTACTCAATGAGCACCTACTAAGGGGCAAGCACTTTAATACCTCATTTACAAGGCTCGGTGAAGCTAGGCTGTAATAAAATATTTGACCGTAATGTGCTCAGTCTGAAAACTACTGAAGGCTTTGAGGTCTATATGAAATAAGTCAGTACCCTTCTTGATGAATTTTAGAAGCTCAAAGTTTCAAAATAAATTTTTAAACTTACAGGCTTAGAAACAATACTTAAACCAATAATGTGGCAGATTCGGTGTAATTGATTTCAGTGAGGTAATTGTGCTTTTAAAGGACTGCTACACTGGGCAGAAGAAAAATGAGGAAGAGTGCTAAAACTAACATTATCCTTAATATTAATTTAGAGAATGTGGTTGGATTTTTCCAAAGAATCAGGGAATATATATATACTAGACAATGTTTAAGGCCCACAGTTTTAATTCAAGAGACTCAAACTCATTTATATTGGAAAAATACAGGTTCTGTGTTATACTTGTTTTCTAAGTCTCTGTAATGAAATATTAGTTGCTTCCTCCCCAATAGCTATTAATGCTCAACCACTTAAGCTAGTTTTATCGATAGTTTCCAATACCAGTAAGTTATGGCTGAGACCGAGTCACACTCTTCCTGTTGTCACACAGTGGCAGTCTGAGTTTATCCCCACGTTTCACAGCCACTGGGCTCAGCCATACAGGTATGCTCTTAGAAGTCAGGCTGCGAAGGTGTATAAAGTTCTGACAATTTAATATAACTTTTCCCAATCAGACTTCAAATTAGCATGTAAAAAACCATTAACGAACCACTACCTCCAATAAAAGCACTTTAAGATTCACAAATCTAGTTTTCTAAGAGGTGGAAATATAATAAATGGAATGGAAAGAATGGAAGAAACCAAAAATAAAATGGACTTAAAAGAATAGGAAAGTGATAATTCCTCCAAGACAATCTTGTACTTTTTGAGTGTTGTCTACTAAATTTTTCAAAGAATTAACATATGTTCCTAAGTGCTTACCAACCCTTCAAGAATAGCTGACTCACCAGTTGACTTGTAGAATTTTTTCACCTTAGGATTTCAGATAGCATTTAGGAATTAGGTTCTATACCCCATAATATATTACCAATTAATCATTACCTAATTGAACAAACGTTCATTTATCAAATTTTTCAAACACCAAATGAATCAATGGAAGACAGAGAACTAGATCTCAAGAATCTAGGCATCTGGTTCCTTTTTCCAACTGCAAGTTACACAGAACATAAGACCAATTTAACCAAACATGATCCACTTACAATTACTTTGACGTAGTTGGCAGGAAATACCCCAGTCTGGTTTCTACATTTCCCTCTGTACCAATCTGTATCTATTTTTTCCAGAAGATAAACAATTTCTCCAGAAGTGAGATTCAAATCATCAACTTGCTCTGTAAAATAGAATTATAATTGTGTATGATAAATTATTCTGGTTGCAGATTTGATTAAAGCAGAGCACAGAGTATTATTAAGTTTGTCCACCAAGGCAGTATGTTCTACTGATTCTGTGAACAAATTATACTAATCAAATCAACATAAAATGTATCTTTTAAAAAACATATTGCTGTTATGAGCTTCCTCTTTTTTAAGATTTTATTTAATTAATTATTATTACTATTATTTATTTTTTTTTTTTAGAGAGAGAGAGGGGAACGGAGGGAGAAAGAGAGGGAGAGAAACATCAGTGTTTGAGAGAGACATCAATCAGTCACCTCTCACACACTCCCAACTGGGAGCCTGGCCTGCAACCTAGGCATATGTCCTGACTGGGAATTGAACCGGCAACCTTCTAGTTCACTCAACCCACTGAGCCACACCAGCCAGGGAATGAGGTTCCTTTTTAAGATCAAATTAGATACATTTAGCCCTGACTAGTGTGGCTCAGTGAGCTGGTTGTGGGCCCAGTCCCCAGTTGGGGGCATGAGAGAGGCAAGGGATCAATGTTTCTCTCATATATTGATGTTTCTCTTCCTCTTTCTCCCTCCCTTCCCCTTTCTCTAAAAATAAATAAATAAAACCTTTAAAAAATGAAGTTATAAATAAATCAGAAGTTTAGCTATAGCTTTGGATATAAAAAGTACTTAAAACTTGATTCAAAAAATTTATATTTTCATCTCACAATTGGTACTCACTGTTTTGAAAGTATTAAAATGTTTGTGACCTTTCTGTTTGTTCATATGTATGGGAAATACCCTCTTTCTCTCTCATGGGGAGTTTCAAAAGAAAGGGCATATGGCTAAGCTTTCTAGGACGCTTGGGAGCAATTGATGATTGCTGAAGGCAGGTGATGGATAAGGTGACTTCTCCGGTCTAGGACTCTGTTGCACAGAGAATGAAGAAAGACATCCTCAGAGATTAACCCAAGGAGGCCATCTGCTCCTGGATCCTAAGGGCTCTACCCCTTTACTGTTTCTGTACTTACCTGCTGGGAAATCATGAAGCACGACAGCGTGAGGAGCGCTACTGTTAACAGGCTTCTGAGGGTGGCTTGCATCCTTAGGGGGAAAACAGGGCTGTGAATGATATGCAGGATGGCTGCTGGGTTTACATTCACTCTTGGACCCATTTTTTTCCCTCATTAGAGTCCTCTCGACATTATGGGTACAAGATGCAAAACACAGAGTTGAGCCAAATCAAAAAATCAATATCAAGTTGAAAAGGTGTGTGTCCTCACCAAGGGAGGCCAAAAATAACTCTCAATTATAATATCCTCCAGCATTTTTAAGCTAGTTTTATTGAGTAAAACTAGCAGTTTACTCTGCTAGTTTTAGCAGAGTAAAACAAAAGGGAATTACTGAAATTTCTTTTTTCCACCAGAATCTATTTTACCCCCAAGCGGTGGTTTTTGACCTCTTTACCTATCAAGGGTAGCTTTCTCCTAAAACTGTGAAGAGGAATAAATCTTAAGAACAGAGCCTTAAGAGTTGCATCTTCATTAAGATGGGAAAAGAAGAAAGTTCTGTAATTGATGCTCTCGCCTTTCATAATGAAATGAGCTAATGACTTCCACAAAAGTATAATTCAGAAAAGTAAAATCCATTTCATTTATTACCACTTAACTGAATGTTTTCTCTAATTGAAAAGCCAACACTATCTCCTACGCCTGGCCTGAATTCTCTACTTAATCTGAATGGTTTATTCAACAGCAATTCTAAGTAAATTAGCGAAGAGAATTCACTATTCTCTAACCATCTAGCCAACTGCCATATATCGACTAGAGAGATGGGACAGTTGAGGAGTGACCGTTTCTTACTAACAAGCAGTTGTTACTCTTAGTTTCTTTACATAAGCAGAAGCTAATATTCCATATCATCATCATCATCAAATCCGACTGAAGGCTAGCATTTGGAGTTACAATTGTAAAACTCTTCAGCACTGGCAAACCAGTGAAGTAAATGTAGGCAGACTTTTGTGTGCCATCTTGTCTCTTCCCCTCTTTCAATGACTCTGGCCCCCTTAGGGGTGTCCCCACAATTCTGTCCCTCTGCCCCTCCCCTGATCATGATGTGCTGGGTTGATCAGATGGCACTGTGGACAATGGCCCACTGTCTCTGTTTCTCCCCTATGGCGTCTCTGCTCAGACCTTTTCTGGATCTCACCTGCTTTTTCAACCAAAATGCACCTGTGGAGGCATGCTGCCTTCTCTCAAGTTAGGGAAACTGAAATACCAATTTAGGTCAAGAGAGTAATGGCCAATGGCAGTTTAATGTATGAGCTTACCAAAGTAACACTGACATTGTCTTAGGGACAGCTCAGCGCTTTCCCCAAATGAATGAACCTCGTGGGAATTTCGGGGATTGTAGAAAAGAATTATAAGATATTTTAAGTCTGAAGGGGCTTTTAAAAATTATTGTTTACATAATTTATTGTATGTACATATGTGTGGATTTCATTTTTCTCTGATTTGCATCTGTGGAAAAGGACTGACTATTCAATATATTGCGTTAGGCTAACGTCAAGTCGAAATAGTGGTGTAGGTAAACTCAGCGCTCATATCCTCCCACAACCACATCAGAACTACAACTAAACTACAGAACCACCATCATTCAGAACTACCAGAAATCTAGCTGAACAGAAGTCCTACAACTTAGGGTACAAAGAAGTCATATTTAGGATGGTAGGAAGGATGGAGGCAGGGCACAAGTGGATCTCACCCACGTGTGGTGGGTTAAAATCAGGAAGGATATCTAGGCTGCTGAGGTCCCGCTGAGGAATGAGGGGTTCCAGCCCCACAACAGGACCCCCTAGCCCAAGGTTCCAGTGCAAGGAAGAGAAATCCCCATAACCCCCACATGTAGATGTGAAAACCAGCAGGGATTTAGGCGGAGGGACACAGAGAGCTGCTGGAGTCTTGGGCAGTTCCTCTTAAAGGGCCCACACACTGACTTCATTGGACCCATTCACTCTGAGCTCCAGTGCTGGGGCAGCAGCTTGAAAGGCACCAGGAATATACAGGGAGAAACTGAATTGTCTGGCATCAGGGTGACAACTGGAGGGGCAGCTTGCTCCCAGACAGAAATGCTGGTGGAGGCCATTGTTCTTTTGCTGAACCCTCTCCCACAGAGCAGGCAGGTGGACGACACATCTGAGTCTGTCGACCTGGCTCACACTGTTTGCCCAGCCCTGGTGATTCCCTGAGGCCCTGCCCCACCCAACATCTGGACCTACCCGAGTTGTTTCCAATGGCTTTTCCATACAAATGGCCTCTCTTCAGACTTTCCTAAAATCTCCTGAACATAGAAGAGGTGGGAGAATACCTTGTGCCTCCCAATTAGCTTCCCTCTCTGCATGCATTACCCTGGCAATGCTGCTCATCAACCTGGCCTGCTAGGTGAAGGGCAACAAGAAAACGCCAAACAGGGCTGGCTACAAGGGGTCAGTGCAATTCAGACCACACCATTAGGGTGGATATCTGGTAGGCAAATCTAATATACTTCAAAACTGTTTTTAATATGATTCTAAGTGCTAAAACAAATGGGTAATTAGAATAGCTAATATTCATTGTTCACTCACCGTGCTACTCACTGTATTAAACATCTTACGTGCATTAATTAGCTCATTTAATTTTTAAACATCTTTTGATATGTAATTCACATATCATAAAATTCACCCATTTACAGTATACACAGTTTTACTACATTCACAGAATTGTGCAAGCATCCCCACAATCTGTTTAAAACGTTTTTTTAATCCCTTCCCAAAGAAACCCAGCCATTAGCAGCCACTCTCCATCTACCACCATTCTCCCCGCCCACTCCCCCAGCCCTAGGCCGCCACTAATCTCCTTTCTGGATTTACTGGCGCTGGACTTTTACATAAATGGAACATATAATATTTCGATTCTATAAACTCTGTGAGGAATTATCATATCTATTTCACACGTTTAAAAAATGCAGTTCGGAGGTAACTGCCCAAGGTGGTGGAAGGGGAACTGAAAACCATCTCCCTGAAGCTGAACCCTGTGCTTGACCCAGGGAACCATCTCCCACTTTCCCCAAAATATGCAGATTCGACCTCCACTGATAGCATTTTATACTCTGTTTACTAAGATAGGGATGAGTATAACACACTTTTAGAAATCTTTACCTTAAAACCAGACTTTCAAATAGGTAAGACTTATGATCTAAAACCTGCACG
>PVKM010016899.1:12090-26498 GCA_004027735.1 Carollia perspicillata
ACAAAGAGGGAACGAGCGACAGAACTTCCCCCACGTGAACTGAACTCAGGGTTTTCCCAGGATCCCAGCTGCAGCTAGCTTAACATGTACCCTCTTCTGCTCTCTAATACACACATTTTTAATTTCTAAGCAAACTTCGAAAGACAAGGTGCCTTCTAAAAAGAAAGATTCGGATTAGATTATGAAAACTAGGATGAATGGGAAACCAAAGACTTTACTTGGATTACATTTGGTGGGTATTATTTTTCATGTTTGCTACATTAACAGTGAAAATTTAACTGGCTAACTAAAAGCTCTTTTAAAAATATACCTCGAAACATACTTCAACGGCATTTTTCTTGATAAACAAATAACCTTCAATGATCACTGTATTCTCCCCGGATCCACAAATTTGTTGGGCCTGAATTGTAACTTCAGGTTGTTGGGTTACATTTCATTATTTTAGGAGCTATAATCAGAGAAAGGAGGATCACACAAAGCTTAAATCTTAAAGGAAAGTGCTTTTTTTTTTATCTCAGACTGAGCATTTATAAGGGCCCCTTTAAAATAATTATCCATTCTGCTAGGAAACTAATCTCTGGCACTTCAGTAAACATCGTTACGCTATTTTTTAAATAAATGTCCCTCGCAGCTGAAAATTAATGACTGAGTGCTCTGGCTGTTGTAAGTCAGCATGACAGGAAGAAGGCAGAACACGTGGTAGTCGCTGTGTATCAAGGTGATTAGTAAGGCAGTGGCAAGTCTCTTAGAAGTAATTTATTCTTAAAATGGAATAAAATGCTACCATAATTTTTACTCCGGTTAAGAAATTCTAATAAAAACCTGAGGATGAATGTAATTAATAGTTCTATGAAATGAGCTGCCAGGGGTGATATGAGGGCCGTGCAATATTAATTCCTTACGTTTGGTCTGCTCCTAAGATGTTCATCAAGTGGGGTGATAATCTTCATCTGAGACAGGTGAACTCTGCCGGCGTCTTCTCCCTTTTGGCATTCGAAGTAATTATTTTCCACCTGCTTCAGCAGCACAAGTACATCCCCACGCTGCAAGGTAAAACACCACTCTCTGAAGCAATTATTATTTAATAAAACATTATTACTTTTTCCACATTTTAATCTTTGGAGCCTAAGGCATTTAATAATGCAGTAACAGAGGCTGGTGACTTTTTTACATTTGTCAGTAAGGAAAGAGCTTGACTTTACCTTACAAGAGAGTTCTCCGGGGTTTTGCGGGACAATGTCTTCATTGGCAATTCCATGAGGCACAGACAGCTTAAATGTAAACCAATAAAAGGATTACTCACAATCAAATCACCTCCTCATAAATCGCTGGTCATCTGGGGATTTGACAGGTGTGCCTGGAGAAGTACAACTTCTCCAGGAAAATCTTTACCTGGCTTCCTCGCGCTCTAGGTCTAGTGGGGCCTGCCATTTCTCAGGGAGACTGAGTCCTTGGGGGTGTGGCGCTGAGCCCGCAGCAGCCGAATGTGGCCTAAAGTTCTCTTTAACCACCAGAACCAGGAAGTCCTATTCTACAGGAGAAGGCCCACCAAGTCCTCTGGGTCTCTGAAGGATAGTCAGCACCAGACCTCATGGGCTGTCCACAGCCACCTTTGAGTCGGAGTTCTCAATGACTGCTGTCTTCTGAAGGCTGATGGAGGACTGGCACCTCCTCTATAGTGCTCGGCTGACTGCTTCCATCTGCCTTGAATCTCACCTTCGAGAGCCTCTCTGCTACCGAGCATCTACTTCAGCCCGCGTCACTGCCTGACCCCAGTCACCTTCCTAGTCCACAAAGCTCTGTCTGATCTTGGAATGGTTTTTACATCTGTTCCCCACCCTGGCCAGGCCAATTTCCTGTTCCCTGCCTTGGCCAATTCTGGCTGATGAGTACAGGTCAAAGAGCCTTTACGGTATCAAGGCATGTCCAAGAAGATGTGATCGCATAAGCTCTTCCAACAAGGCAAGAGAACCTGCTTGGGCCCTTCATGACTCACGAGCCAAAAGGCAGAGTGCAAGGGGCGGGTGGTGGTGCTTCCCAGTGTTCCTGTCAGAGTCTAGGGCTCCCAATGTACCCAGGTCCCTGGTTAGCCATTTAACAGTGGGACAGCTTCGGAAAAATGGGAATTTAAAAAAAATCATTTCATAATGAGACATACTACTGCAATATACCATTATTTTAGATTTACTGAGTTCTTCAAATGCTTCATTGACATTGCACGGCTATGCTAAGAACCATAAGCAAAATTTGGTTTCTCCTGAGTGAGGCTCTTCCTGAACTGGTCAATGCAAGTACAGACATCACAACTAGTAACACTATTTTCTTTTCTTTTTTTTACTAACATTATTTTCATAGCATGGCTTAATGGTTAAGAGCATGGGCTCAGTGTCAGTTGATCTGTGTTCAAAAGTTGGCCCCACCATTAACTAGCTTTGTGACCTTGGACACAGGTCACAAAGCTAGTTACTGAATGGCTCTGTGTATTATTTCCCTCATCCATATAATAAACATAATAATAGTATCTACCTCACAGGGCTGGTGTCAGGAATAAATGGTTTTTGGCCCATAATTAGTACTCAACTCGTCAGCTACTATTTTTATTTATTCTCTATTTTTAAGTAACCTAACCTAAAAATTATCCTTCGGTTTTAGCAATTAAAAATTTCATCAGTTGAAATGAATATGATTATGTATAAATACACTATCTCTTTCTTATCTGTCTATGGGGGATTTTGAAAAATCCCAATGGCTTAAAGCAAAAACAATTTCTGGCTCAATGATGGAAATGTAGCACAACATAAAATTATTAGCTGCTGTCTTTGGTAAAAGCTACTGTCATACATTTGTCTAAAAAGTACAAACGGTTCCGATATCCTTATCTTTATTTGTTCTAGACTTTATCAGGTTAACCTGACCAAGGTGAAGAGAGGACATCAACTTTGTTTTTAAGTATGGGAAATGATTTTAAGTTCATATGATGAGAACAAATGTTCATAGGAGAATAAAATTAATAACTCTACTATCTCAATTATTGATGAAAACTTCTAACTGGTAACTATTAAATGGACCATGATAATTAGGTTTATAAAAGGGGAAAAGCACGGGAAAACCATCCATCTAAATAAGACATTTCTATTTTAAATTTTACTCTGTGGGCAAGGGATATTTAAAATCTGCCAGAGTTACTCTCATCAGTCTAATCTATCGGGTCAGTTTTTTCAGAGTTTCTGTTTGGTCAACCCCTGTCTGCACTACTTCCTCTTCCTATATTTCTAATAATGACACCTTGCTTTAAAGACCTAGGTTAATTAAGACCTAAGTAGGCCTATGGCCTCCTTATTGACAGCACTCTTAGGGTCAAGGGTTAAACCCACATTTGCCTCATCATCTTCTTCTAAGGAATACTGGATCTTATACATTACTTTAGGATAAATCTCTTGAGCACAAACATTTTTAAAAGCAAAACTTACCATGTATTTCCTGTAGAGAGGGTGTCCTGGTTTAGGGCGAGGGGGGAGCACTGGATCTTGACTTTTAAAAACTTGACTCTTGGCTTTCGAGAGTCTGGACGCCAAGTTATTTTGTTTCTTCTGAAGATCCATGTCAGAAGAAGACCGATTAAAAGGCAGTTTTTTATTTGATGTTCTGGTTGCAGAAAGTCTGGGGGGAGGTGGTCTTTCAGGGGGCGCCCTGAGGGGAGGCTGCCGAGCTGGTGTGACTTTTCCATTTACAGGTCTGAAAGGCAACGTGGGAGCTGTAAGTCAGTGTTTGATCAGTATTAGGTTCTGCTTTGTCCACTCTCAACACACGCGCGTGCACGCGCGCGCGCGCGCACACACACACACACACACACACAGCTTTCTACTAGGGTAATACAATTACCTAAACATGCAGGGTATGCTATTTCTGAGCCCATGGCTGCTGCATTAAACATTATATTATTGGAGGAAATGCCATGATGTTCCGGCTTCCTCTTATCTTGCACTAGAGATTCATTAGTTCAAGATGAACAAGCATTTACTATCATGAGCTCTCCAAGGCCCCATTTGCTCTTAAACATGCCATGCCTGTTTCAGGAAACTAAGCACTTTCCACCAAAGCCTGAGATGAAAAGCTTGTAATGAGACATCAGGTTTACGTGATGTGGTCGAGTCCATGAACAGAAAAGGAACTTCACACTCCCCTAATATTCATGTTATAGGAATTATTATTCCAACTCCAGTTGAGATTAATATAAAGAAAGTTGTTTTGAAAATGAGATAGGACAATCAGCCATTACTTTGAAAGCCTTTCTTTAATCCCAATGACAAACATAATAATTTCCAACATACATCTTCTGACAGCATCACAGCTTTTTGTTCAAACAGCCCTGGAACTCAGGAAGGCAGGTCAACACTGAGCTCACAAAGCCTGTCTCCCTTTGGAAATGCCCAAACCAGGCTGGTTTCTCATAACGAGGAGTGTGTGAAGGTGTGAGAGTGAGAGAGAGAGTGTGTGAGTATGTGAGTGTGCGTTCATTCCAGAAGCGGAGTTGTTCTAGGTTCCGAAAGGAGTCTTGTTCATTTGAAGAACAGTAACAGAGATCCATGTTTGAGTTCTGTGAGTTTCCAGACTGTGTTAAAAGAAAGAAGAAGTAGAGATTCCTACAACCTGCTGTCAGAAGCAGACTGCAGGCCAGTGGCCTGGGTGAATTCATGAGCTGAATGTATCTCTAAAAGATCTAAGGCCAACAGTACTCAGTGCTGACGGAAGAAAGGAGAGTCCAGTCTCTGAGTCATTAATTGTTCTCCAGCTCACTTTTTAAAAGGTTTCCCACACTTACCTTGGGGGCAGCCTTGGGGGTCCTCGCACAGAACCTCCTGTTTGACCAGCCTGGTCGGATTCCTGCAAGTATCAGAATGTTTTTTAGTTATGGTTCATCTGAAATAAGACCTTGTCAAGAGGAATTGTGGACAACTTCTTGGCTGGATCTATAAATGAAAATGTAGCTGAGTTAGAGAAAGTAAAACAAGTTAGAGAGAAAGTAGGGAAAGTTTTTAGTCTTAAGCAATATTAACTTATCCTGCGTTCCCACCTAAACTGTCCAAAGCCTAATGCAAGGAAAGATAGAGAGGAGGAGACCGGGGATATTGCCCCACCAACTGCCCTGCATGGTTACACACCCAGCCCATTCATCAGGTATCAAGGATGATGTTTAAATCATGACAGGTAAACACAGTAGCAATGTAAACAGGAACTGTAGGGAATTAAAACACACACACACACACACACACACACACACACACACACAACAGCCCTGGCTGGTATAGCTCAATGGACTGAGTGTGGGTCTATGAACCAAGGGATCGCAGGTTCAATTCCCAGTCAGGGCATGTACCTGGGTTGTGGGCCAGGTCCCCAGTGGGGGGGGCGTGTGAGCGGCAGCCACACATTGATGTTCTGCTCCCTCTCTCCTTCCCTTCCTCTCTCTCTACAATAAATAAATAAAAATATTTAAAAACACACACACACACAACATATGGCCTTTATTCATCCCATGATGACACATAAGACATGCACTGCTGCTAGTAAGTAAAGTGGTGATTGTTTTGCTTAGAACAGGCAGCTCTCTCATCACTGGATGGTTTACGCATTGTGCAGTGGGTTCTGAACTAGAAGGAGGTGGTAACAATAAAAGAAGCTTAAGGGACAGCCTGAAAGAAAGGCATCTGTGGAGGAACAGAAAAGGCCCCCAAAAGCAGATAATTTGTACCACTACAGCAAAGGGGTGGGGTGTGCTGAGAAGACTTTTGTAGGAAAGAATACAAGGGGTAATTCAAAAAACAAAAGACAGCTTGGAATGTTTTAGCTTAACAGTAGATGAGAGAAACTGGAAGCGTGGAGATCAACAGGAAAATTTTTCTGTGGGAAGGGGTTCCAACTAGGCTATTTAAATAGCTTTCCTGGACATGTTCTAGCCCAAGGATTGGGAAATGAGTATAATACGTGGAAAATATTTTCAGATGTTATGTTGAATGAGAAGTTAAAGGATCTCAAAGTCAAAACTTCTGTTTTTGTACGGCAAAGTCCTCACCACATTCTTCAAATTCTGATTGAATCGCTCTCTCTCTCAACCTTTTCTTCTTTCTAAGCCCCTAACACTGAAATCCAGAAAATGATACTTCTCCAAGACTCATAAGGGGGGGGAATACCAGCTTTTTAAAATTACACTGCCTTTTTTAAATAAAACTATACCTTGGGAGAGCTTTAAGCTAATTCAAACTGTTTCCCTCTTTCACTTATATATGCATAAGTGTGTTAAAACTCACTTCCATGGTTTTTAATTCAAACAGTGTGTTTATAATTCTTCCTTAAATACCAAATGATTAATTGCCAATAACTGCGACCACTGAAATATGTTTCGATGTTTTAAAATCCCATTTTTAAAAACAAATTAAGCTTGCCCTTAAAACTTGGTTTCACTAATGAGTTCAGTTAATGCAGTGAAGACAGCCACCAGCTCATAAACCTGCAATATTCCAGACTACAGTCCATGCCTTATAAATACTCTGCTGCCGATATTTCCCCCGATAAATACTGCTACAACACTTGAAAACCTCATTTATTTCTTTGCCCACTTTTAAAATTAAAACAAGCAGAAAAACACTCTAGCAGATAGGCAGGCTCTTTTATCGCTTTTCCTCAACATTACAGTTGTTAGATACCTTAATAATTAAAAGCAAATTTTGAAAAATACAGATGTAAAAATTTGACATAGAAAGTTATAGATGTACTATAATATATACATTTATACATATCATATAATCCTAATCTAGTACCAAATACTAGATACACTTTTCTCCAGATGGTGTTATTTTGTAACAGTCTTAAATATCAACTTCTCTATTTTCTACAATGAACAAACTCTAAATCAGAAAACAAGGCAGTACACTCACATCCCTAAAGAATGTTGGGCACCTTTTGAAAGGCACTGCCACATCTGACACACTGAGAACAGGGGACTGGTTACTGCAGAAGCCCTTGCCTTAGTATTTGCTCAAATTCAAGTTTATGCACAGGTTCTGCCAACAGTCTTTTAAAAACTTCTATCGATTAAGGCTCTCTCCTCTCCAGTACTCCGCACTTAACTGGAACGTCTCGGCGTATGCTTTTCATAGTATTTCTCTACTCTGACATCCCTGCACTCTGGCTTTTGATGTGTTTAGATAGGTATTTTAGTTCCTGGAAAAGTTGGTTTTTCTGGTGTACTGTCCCTATAGACATTTTTGTTTATCTGCTTTGGAATTCTTCCTTACCTTCTAATTTCAAAATAATTTCCTTTCTTTTTTTTTTTTTCTGTATTTTCAAAAGAGACATTTCCTCTAAGACTACATTCATGTCTGTTGGAATTACTGAATGGTCTTTGCGAATGCTGCTTCTCTACTTTCCCCAGAACTGGCACCATGTCTATGTCCTGAATTCATGGTCCAGATTCTGTGCTTTCGCTGTGATTCCCTCCTGCCCCAGCTGGCAGCCTCCTAGGAAGGCTCTGGGCGCCCTGGGTTCCCATGGTGGGCAACAGGGCACACAGAAACATCTGCTCCTGCTCACAGAACGACTCCAGTGGCTCCTGGTGCTCCTCACCCTGGAGTCCCTCATCGATGAAGTGAAGCAAGTGCGTTTTTACAACTACGGCCATTTGTCCTGAGGTGGAAAGTCCCCCAGCACTCAAGGCAGGACAAACAGTAGAGGGTTTTTTCCTGTGCCTTATGGGAAGACACAGCTGGCAGAAAACCAAGCCTATCCTCACGGGTCATTACACTGGAGAAATGGTTTCCCTAGAGGTCCTCACCCATACCTGACGTCTTGACGGCCTCTAGTGTAACTTCCATTCAGTAACTGTAATACTCAGACGAAAGGAATTTCTTTGTCCATACCATACATATTATGGTAGGTATTTATTACAGTTCAGCACAGAATGCTTTGACTCCCCCCTGTAACCGGTGTAGGGCAGGATTTTCCTTATGTTGTTCGTGTGAGGTACAAACAATTATGAATACAGCTTATTGTAACTATATAAACTAGTTCACTCTAACTTCCTTTCCTTGTTTTTCTACAACATGGGCTGCTTTGTGGACTGCTTAACTCCAACTGTAGTTATACCTGATATTTTAATGAAGTTTCATGATTTACAAAGCCCATGACTTGATGAATGATATGTAAGCCTACTCATCATCCTCTCACACTTTTAGAACCCTTTAGAGTAGATGCCAGTAACCTTTTCCTCCATGAAAACCTGGGATTTTCCTACTCAAATATAGTATGGTAAGGGCCCTATCATCTTCCTCAGGGATTTCATGGCCCAGTTTTAATAAAAATTTATTACCGAGCACTTTGAAAATGCAAGTGATTGCTAAATTTTAATTCAGCCTACAGGAAAATCTCATTAACTTGATATTGGCTAATTCAATTTAATGCATTCTTCAAAGAAATTTCTCTTCGACTAGAAGATTAGATGGTTTGCACATAAAGTAAGCATAGTTAATGTACAATGTAAAACTATTATGAAATTTGAACTGAAAATTTGGTTCACAGATTCTGAGAATCAGTTCCTTTCGAAAGAAACCTTAAAGATTACCATATGTGAATTTCAAAAAGTATGGGGAAATGGTATTAGGTTGGAAAAATACATGTTTAAAACTCTGTGTCCACCATCTGTTAACAAGTACATGGTAGAGCACTCTTTTTTAAATTCAAAAATAATTCTTTCCTCAATTTCAGATTAACAAATTCTTATGGTAATTGTCTTAAAATCATGTCATTAATTGATATTTTAAATAAAAACTGATAAAGTAAATTTCCACAAACACTATAGGTTTTTAGAGTTTTTTTCCATGAGTTTCTCATTGTTAGTGCCATTTAAAAGACACTGCCATTATATTGGTATAAGACAAATTATTTTATGAAGCAGTACCATGAATTGGCCTACTTCTTTTTTTAATAGGAATTTTTAAAATATAAAAACATCACATTAAATAATTACATGGGCTTGGAAACTGATTTGTAATAAGGGTGTTTTTAAAAATCTGACCAGCAGTAAGATAATTTGGACATAAGCTGAGTTCTTAAAATCAGCTCATCGGTTGGTCCTCAACCTGGGACAATCTACAACGACCACTCACCGCACTTCTCGTTCGGTCAACGTCACTGGGTTTTCCAGACACTGTGCTGTAAGTGTTCCCAATAGGCTTTTCAGTTGGGAGAGGAGGTGGGCTTTGTGGATCTTCATGTAAACCTGGAAAAACAGCAACTCATCAATAACTTCTGCTCTTTGCGAGTTCCAAAGGATGAAATAATTGCAGCTTGGTTCCTTAGGAAAAGGGCTTCCATAGAAGATCTATACAAAGAATGGATAGCTAAGCAAATGAGAAAGAGCTCCTGGCAAACCTCAGAAAACTGAGGGGTTAGTAGACATCAGTTATGTAATGTTTTATAGAGAGTAAAAATAACTCTCAATAATTACAACAGCAACAGCATTTCTGAGAACCTTCTATGTGCCAGGCATTAAATTAAGGCACTTTATTCATATACATTCCAACCAACATCTACCCATGTGCTAGATCTGTGCAGTCCACTAGCTGGTAGTCATATTTAAATTTAAGTCTTAATTATTTAAAATCAAATAAAGTTAAAATTTCAGTTCCTCAGTTGCACTAGCCACATTTCAAGTGCTCAACAGCCACATGTGGCTAGTGGCTACCATATTGTACAGCACAAATACGGAATATTTCCATCTTTGAAGAAAGTCCTATTGGACAGCATTACACTAGATAATATCCTACCCATTTTACAGATGAAGAAACTGAAACTCTTTAGAAAATATATGAGCCACCTGAGGTCTTCATGCTAGTAATTGTCAGAACCAGGGTTTTGAATTCAAAAGGCTGTGCTCATTGTATAATAGGTATGCTGCTTCTTAATAGGTGGTGTACCCAACCCTCCTCCATCCAAATACTTAAATGTGTTTTGGATTCATTAGCTCCAGATTAAGGGGCTTAATTACCCTCTCAATTTAATGAACAAGATCTTTAAATCAAAACTACATCCTTAATTCAGCAATTGTGCACCCCAACTTATTTAATAAAGAAGAAAACAAAAGTGGCCAGATTTAATTGGTGACAGCTAATTAAAATCTGTTTGTGAAAATGCTTGGAGAGAGGATGACTGTAACCCACTAAAGGAAGCAAAATCCAGCTTTTACACATAGGCTTAGTCATTTACAGAAGAGGAGAGGCTTTTCCCCTCTTTCAAAAGAACAATCTCTGCCTCCATTTCACATTAAAAAACCTATGACAAGAGGATGATAAAACAGGTTCCTGTTTTATCCATAGACAAAAAAACACTCAAAAGCAGGAAAATACCCATGCCAACTACTAAGGAAAACAATGATTTAGAGAGAGACAAGTGTTCCTAGTGAGAGGCAGCGCTGCTCTGGGAAGTAAGACACATGGGAACATTCCAACTCAGACACCATCTGGAAGCCTTGGTCTGTGCTGCCGGTTCCTTATTCTTAACAAGGAAGTAATGAATCATTTAGTATACACTATGGCTGTGACAAACGATTAAGGGTACAAAGTCGTAGCAATATGAAAACAGCAAGGAGATGGCTGACTGACAGGAAGGGACATGGGAATTATATGCTGTAGGTGTATGGGGAGTTGGAGATTTTCAATTTCAAATAATGTGGTCAGCAGGTCCCAATGACAGAAGTTGCATTTGAGCAAAGACTGGAAGGAATGGCGAGGGAGGGAGCCTTGCAGGTGTCTGGGGAAAGGACATCCCAGTCAGGAGGAACAGGTGCTCAGGGGAGCTGCCAGGAATTTTGCACCACAAAGCTGTTTCCTTCTTCACTAGTCCATTCCAAGTTCTTCAGGCACCAAAAGTCTTACTTTTTTTCCTCCACAGAATATAGGCATCACTTGATAATTGTAATAATAAAATTCTAGGGATCTGGGTTTTTGACATAAATAGAAGTGACTCTTAGAGACTGGTGCGTCAGTTCCCTCACATAAAGCAGTACAGGACTCAACTTTCTAATAGTTCCTGGAGCTTTGTCAGGATAATCAATGAAGCTGCTTCCCCAGCATACCTTTGTCAGGATTTCAGGACTCTTAGTACAGTTTATAAGAGTGCAGAAGAGAGGTTAGGTTATGCTGATGGGAATAATATACTTCTTATATATATTAGAATAATATGATAGACATATATAATTTTATTTGCTATCAGTTTAACTACTTTCCTACTATATCTTTACAAGAGGCACAAAGATACTACAACTATTCTGAGTTTGTCTCCTTCTAGTTTCTCCTAAAGACAATGTCAAACAGAAATGAAATCCAAATTTACTGTACTAATTGTTTAAGGAATTATTTAAAAGACCCCAACTTGCTTTTAAGTGTCCTTGACTATGAATAATAAAAAATGGCTGATTACACATCATTTCAAAAGCACACATTGATAAAATAGCATATATTTCTCCTGGGCTCTTGGAGAAGCAAATAAAGAAGGTGGAGAAGTGCTTACATTTTCCTGGTTTGGCTGGAATTCGAATCACAGTGGGCTTCCTGGCGGGTGCTGGTTGAACTGTTCGTTCTTTTGTTGGTTCTATTTTTGTGGGGAGCTGAAAGGGATCTAATGAAAAACACAGTTCACTTTGCATGTTTTAGTTAACATGGACTCAAACAAAAAACCTCATTCATAATTAAAGAGTCGTATTTTTCATGCCCCAGGGAAAACTATTCATGGATAAACAAAATCTCAGTTTGCAGAGACAAAAACAAAGTCGGAGCTCATGAAAGGACATAACTTGACGCTCTGTAAATAATTCATATGGCTTTTCTTCCTCCGTGATGAGAGGGACCCAGAACAATCTTGAATTATGCAGAAGCTGTCTTTTATGGGAGTACAATCGTTTCATAAATGTCCACCTGAAAATGAGGGCCAACTGAACCGAGGAGTCCATTTCCCACCTATCGTGAAACCACCAGATTCCCCTGGAAGAGCGGCCTCCACTCCCCAGTCCTGTGTCTGTGGAAACTGACCCACAGGGCTCACCAAGGCCGCCACCCTACCCAGCACCATGCCTGGCACAAGGCGGATGCTCAGCAGAATCCTGCATTTAATACTTCAGTAAAACTACACCTCTGTAACATGAAAACGAAAACAGTTTGATCCTGGAAATAAAATAAGACATCTCCTTTTAAATATTTAATTTGGGGGCAACAATACGTGATTTGGCATTTGTCAATTACCCTCCAAAGGTGTCACTCACTAGCCATTTGCATACGTATGCACCTCTACCAGGTGCCAGCAACAGTGCTGGGTGGGGAGATATGAAAGCTAAGCGCAATCCTATTTTAAGTTTATTACCTACCACCTAAGAAGGGCCCCCAGTGGCACGCTAGATAAAGTTATCATTAGGTTACTGAGAAAAAAAACTGAACGACCCCTCTATGGAACACTGTTTATCAGCTCGCAAATGAGGCAAGTCTCATCTGAGTTCAAAAACCAACTCAAGATTATCAAAACAACATCAAACTTTTTAAAAAAGGCTCTTGTGATACTATGATGTTCTTTCACTGTAACCTATGTCCTCACAAACAAACAAAGCTCCTTCTTTTAGGTCTAAACAAATTCTTTACTCCTTATTTTGTTACAGTGTTATTTTTACTTCAAAGTAACATTTATTGCAAAGATGGGAAACACTAAGTAACAGGACAGGAGCTCTTCTGTGACCCCATCTGACCAGCGGTAATTATTGTCTGAAACATGGTGTATTGTCTGCAGTGTTTTCCTAAAGTACATGTATTATTACGTAGGTATTTTGCCAAACAAAAACAGGGCCGTTTTATATCCATTTGTTTGTGATATGCTTTTCCACTTCCTTACTGAATGCCAGCCAGGTGCCTTCCGCACATCAAACGCTACTCTAGGTGCTGGGAATACTTGAGCAAACAAAAGCAAAGAACTCTGCCCTCATGGCTCTCACACTGCAGCAGCAAGAAGATGGAGACAATAAATGTTAAGTGTAACAGGTAAGTAATTCACGTGCTACATGAGAAGGTGAGAGGTACGACTGGAAAAGGGAGAAGGAGAGCGAGGTGAGCCACTGCAGCGCTGGGCAAAGGGAAGCAGGGCGCGGCACGAGACAGGACGGCCAGGCGGGCAGGGCGCCACGGCCGCCTTTCTGACAACCGGGTTTCACACATTCCAGTAGTTCTTCCCACTTGAGTAATACACCTCTGGTCTTTCGGAGACAGCAGTACCAACGGATAACGAGGGGCAGGCACAAGGGGTATGCCCACTGTTGAACATATGACCCAAATCTGAACTCCCCAACTAGTTCATTTATTTTGAATAACCCTAGCGAATACAAAAGAACTGGAAAACCCTTGACATACATTTTATTCAATTACAGAATATAGTATCTTTCCTCTGTGTGTATCTTTCCTTTCTGTTCTTCTCTCCCCCATGCCGTGGCCTCTGCTCGGCCTCTGTGGCATTTGCTGGCACCCAGTGACCTCCACGGAGCCACCTTCCCCCACAGCTGCTGCAGAAACTCAACCGCTCAGGAACTTGTCCATCCTCCGCCCCCCAATCTTGGCTGAAATATCCCATTCTCTCAGGGTTCCGTTCTCTGTTAGGAAAAGGACCAAAAGTTCGAGAAAAGGGTTAAGGCTATTAATTAATTATTCATTGTGCTCTACCACCTTTCAAGAGGCATTTCTGCTTTAAAGAATGTTTTTGGTACCTGTAATCTGCTGGTTACTAGTATAGGTTACTAGTATAGGTATAGTATAGCTGATGATTTGGGAGAGAGGGGTGGGGAGAAAAGAAAATCCTGAGAACGGAATGACTTCAATTGTTTCCCAACTCATACGAAATTCCGGGCCAGTACACCACCTACACACTCTCCAGGAGTGAGGGCACTGGACAAGGGGGGCAAGGAAAGGAGAAATGAAGGCACGCAGAGCCCTCCCAGGGCTGTGCACAGGGGCACCCGAACGTGCTTGCTTCTGGAGGACTGGCCTCAGGGAGCCTCGCCCCGAACCCACACACTGTGCAGCAGGTCTCACCTACTGCCTTACAGGGTCCAGGCCTTTTTTTTAAACCTAAAGGATTTAAATTGAAGTAGCATAGATACAACTTCAATACCAAGTATTCAAAGAGGCCCAGCTACTCACTCTTACTCTTTTTTGGCATTTATTTTTAATATCATTAGCTGCTCTTTAATAATTAGCATTCAGGTCATTAGGAATTATCCTACTATATATGAATCTACAAAAAAATTTCTTTCAATACAGTGGAGCAAAAAGGTCTGAGTCTTCCAGCACTGCAGGCTGTTTGGCAGGGCTCTGTTTGATGACCTA
>PVKM010016900.1:0-26419 GCA_004027735.1 Carollia perspicillata
TATTGATACAGCAAAGTTTGCATTTCGTGTGAGAAGAGACTGCCTTGCTAACAGATGGTCACGAAGGTGGTCTCTCCGAAGCCATTTCCCCTTACAGCCCCCTTTCCTTTCATCCCTGTATGATTATTTCTACTAAGCTCATCTCTCTCCATTCGGCCTTTTTCACAAAAAGAACACATGAGGACAAGGTTATTCCAATCTTCCTTCTAGTTCCCTGTCCACTTCAATAAGGATAAATGCCGTAAAAGGAAAATGACCCCTCACTCTGATGAAGACTCTCGTTTATTTCTCTCACTACTAAGCAAAGTAATGTCATTGCTTTAGCCCTGGGCCCTGAACATGAAAGGAGAGACGATTCTTCAGAGGGGCCTCTCTACAGCCAAAGCAATGTGAGTGAATACAGACATACAGACATATCCCAGACAGGTCATATGAGTCTCCAGAAAGAACAGGCATCTTAAATATGGAAACAGATGCCACATCGCCACTTTCAGAGACATAGTCACAGGCAGTATCTGTGGTCCAGGGTTCCTACCTGAGCCCCAGCCAGCTGACAAGGGAGCTGGGACTCAGACTGTGACATGCTTCTTTCTGCGGAGTGTATCCACCTGCTGCAGCAATGTCATGCCCCTGTAGGCTTAGATAGAAAACAGAATCTCTTCCTCGATATTTTATCCACCTCCAGCCCTCCCAGGAGAGGGGAACTTGGACAGCACCAATTTCCTACTGGAAACACGTGTTGCATATTGTTTGGAGACTTGAGGTGATAAAGTCCTGGAAAACTTCGCAGTAGTGCTTTTACAGTCCGTAATTATTGCTCGCATTACAAGTTTTCCAGAGTTAGAGCCTAGTCTGTTTCTGATCTAAGCAATTTCTCTAGCCTAGTATTTTATTGCAGTTGTATATTACTTCTATTTTTATGGGTTGGACAAAAAGTCCATTTAGTTTTTTTCTGCAAAATAAAAGATATATTTTTCATTTTCACCAATAACTTTATTGATTTGGATATTTGGAGTATGTTGGCTCTCTTCCACATGGTATTACATGGATTGTTCTCAATTAATGTCTCCATTTGATAGCTATCAACCTCAACTGGTCTAGGACCATGGAGCATCATCCAGCAAGAAACCTCTAGCACGAAATTTCGCAAACCGCGTTTGACACATTCGATCAGTCGCAGCACCTTCTCCGTACACTGCACAGATCTTGTTATCCTTGCATTTCAGTTGCATTTTTACCTTTCTCGAAATAATGAAACATGATATGCCAAAAATGTTGCTTCTTTTCTTTCATCTCCAATATTAAAACGGCTACACAAAAATTCACCAACTTTGATAAGTTTTTGTATTTTTTAAAAATGCACAGTGATATGACAGCTGTCACCATACAATCTAACAAAACTATTTCTAATGAAGTTAAAGACAGCTAAGTGCTACTAGAGTCATCTTATGGAAAGAAAAACAAACTACTTTGGCCAACACAATATATTCTGCAGTTGATAATAGCCACATTTTACATTAAAAGTGATTATCAAACTGGTCACTTTGAGCCCAGTGATTAGGTAAATTATTTAGTATATGTCATTATATATGTATATTTAGTATTTATACTAAATATACATATATTTAGTATATGTCAAAGCAATGACATATATGAGGTTTAAAATCAGGCTTTCACTTAAGCAATTAGTTGGCTAAACTACTTCTCAAGTAAGTATAAGATCAAAAAGCAATCTGTGCTAGAAACAGGGATATGGGAAGGGAAGGAAGGAGGGAGGAAGGGAAAAATATAGAAATGGAAGTAATGAACAATTGTAATGGCATACTAAACTAAAGAAAGTGCTTAGATCATAAGCAGATTATGCTCTAACAAAGAGGGAGGGAGGGAGGAAAGGAGGAAGGAAGGAAGGAAGGAAGGAAGGAAGGAAGGAAGGAAGGAAGGAAGGAAGGAAGGAAGGAAAGAGACTCATCCAAAATGGAGTACAGTTCTCTTTGGTTTCTTGATAGCTTGACATGTTCTCTCAAAGGCTGTGGGGGTCCTGTGGGACCCTCATTTTGAGAAAGATGAGTATAAGCTCTGGTACATCCCAGCCTCTTTTAAAAATGCCCCAAACTAAAACTTTCTATTTAATTGGGTATATGAGCTAAAGAGGAGCTATATGAGCTACTCAAAAGCAGCCCAAACTCCTTGCATATGTGGATGGATTCAGGGCTAAGGGAAAGGTCTACAAAATGAGTCTAAGACACTTTCATTGGCCACAGAATGAACGAATGTTTAAGAAACAATTGACATTTAAAATGACAAAGAGCCAGATTGAAATGTCTCCCATTGGAGAAAAAAGGGACAATTTGAGCATCAAAATAAAAAATGGTACTTGCAAGATTATAACAGAAATAACAGATTATAATCCACTGAATAAGATAAAATCATTAAGTCTTTGTGAAATTAAATTGATAACTGAATGAATGAATGAATAAGTGAATGGGAAAATTTTCACAGTGTAATTCCAACTGACAAAATGAAAGAAGAAACTGGAAATTGCTGTTTTACAACCACTATACTAACCCTTGGTACAGGCAATAATTACCAGTAACTCCTGAAACTAGTGGATGGATGTTTGATGAGGAACAAGGTAAGCGCCTAGTTTTAAAGTATATTCCCACAAATCACTTACAAACTACAATGGAAGAAGAATAGTAACTTGACATAATCGAAACCTGCCGCACACAACTTTAACCAAGTAATCAACAAGTTAACATCACCAGAAAGGGGGCAAATGATTCAACCAACACTCATAATGAGACACACTGAGTGGAATATAGAGTTACTTCTATGTATCCTTACCAAAAGTGCATAACCTGGGTCTAAAACGAGAAAACACCCCACATACCTACATTAAGAACCATTCCACAAGTTAACTGGTCTGCATGCTGATAATCATTAAGGGTTCAGAGAAAGTTTGAGGAATCATTCCAGATTGCAGCAGACTAAAGACACTTGATGACTAAATGTCATGAGCACTTTAGATCGGCTCCTGAACCAGGAAGATAAGATGATGATGAAGAGATATCATTCGGAAAGCCAATTAAATTTGTGTATAAACTGTGCACTAGGTAGTTGTACTATGTTAATGCTTAAATTTCTGGATTTTAAAAATTGTCCTGGGGTTATGTAAAGGATATGCTTAATTTTAGGAACTAAACACAAGTATTTTAGGGGTAAATGCGCGTTATAGCTCAAATTTACTCTCAATAATTAATAAAATATAAGAAAGTAAGCACATGATCACAAATGGTAAAAAAAATAGGCAAAAAGGTTAACAATTGGTGAATCTGGGTAAATGCGTATGGGTAACTTGGTCATTTTTTTCTCAAATTTGAAATTATATAAAAGGACTTACAAAAACAGTTTGAACATTTCAAAACAGACCTGAAATACCACCACAATTGAGCTAAATTTGGAGTCTGTCTCCAGCCACCTTAGAGGCCCGGTTTCACCCCCTTTTTTAGTTGGAAATAGAATATTTTTCAAAATAATGCAGAGGAGTGACTTGCTTACGTCTCTGTCTCTGAGAGGCATGTGGGCATTTACATAACCCTGCCTGGTTTTCGCTGCTTTAGACGTCAGATAAATCTGTGTTCTCTTTTCAGCACAGCTGCAGAGCAGAAATTTCAGGCATTCAAAGTCTACTGGAGGGGAGATCAGCCTCTCACTCACCCTCACCTGCTTCACTACCCCTTGCTCCCCAGGCTGCGCGAGCCCGCGCCATGGAGCTGCAGAGGGAGTGGAGAAAACACAGCAGACCTCTAAACCAAGACAGCCATAGCTGTCTTAGACCTTAGGTCAGGACAGTGTGTGCCCTTGTTGGGCAGCCTCAGAGCTGGCATGCAGATGAAATAGCTGCAACCAGGCAGGCGTGTAGGTAGGTTCTTTGAATTCCCCACTCAGTGATATACACATAATTTGTAAGAATTTACTTGTTAACTGGGACTCTACATGAGCTACCCTTTGAAGAGTGTCAAGTTAAAGAAACAGGATAAGGACAGAAAATATGTACGTGTATATATATATAAATTATATACATATATAAATTTATATATATTTATATGTACTGGAAGCAATTCCAAGTTTTATTCAGCTCTAAAAAAGATGAAAGGGGAAGGAGTATTTTTTTAATGTGCAACAAAACATCTTAAATATTATTTATCCTTAACCATTACTTTTTCTAAAACTCCAAATATAGTCTTTGAGGCTCTTAACTCCTCTTCCTCACTCATTCTTCCAACAAGATTGACTTAGCACATACTTTATGCCAAGTACAATTCTTTCCCCTGGGGATACAATGGTGAAAGAAATAACAACTTTCCATCCTTGTGGACTGTATGTCTTGTTAAATGAAAGCCACTTTGGGAGTTGGCAGGAGGCAGACCCTGTATTACTGAGACTGTAAGTTTTGTTCTCTTGGTATTATTTTGTGCTCATTTCAGGCACACAGCTCAGTAGTTAGACTATCACATACTTTACACACTGTTCTCCTCAATATTTCCAGTACCCACCTGGCACCATACAGAGTCATCACAGTACTGTTGAATGTATTCCTTATGCTCTACTTACGTCCTTGTGACTATTCTGTAGCTACCAATTTGTAATCTCTTCACCTCTTTCACCCAGTGCCCCAAACCCTCACCCCTCCGGCAACCACCAGTGCCCTCTCTGTGTCTATGAGTGTGTTTCAATTTTGTTTGTTTTTGTTCTTTGGATTCCACATACTAGTGAAATTATGTGGTACTTGTCTTTCTCTGAATTATTTCACTGAGTATAATACCTTCTAAATCCAGTTATGTTGTCACAAATGGTAAAATTATTTTTAAAATTTTTACTTATTTATTTTTAGAGAGGGGAATGAATGGAGAAAGAGAGGGAAAGAAGCATCAGTGCGTGGTTGCCTCTCATGTGCCCCCTCCTGGGGATCTGGCCCGCAATCCAGGCATGTGCCCTGACTGCGAGACCATCCTGTGACCCTTTGGTTCACAAGCCTACCCTCAATCCTCTGAGCTACACCAGCCTGGGCCAAAATTGCACTTCTTATGACTGAGTAATATTCCACTATATATGAGGGGGGCCAAAAGACAGCATTTATTTGTAAAAAACTGTGTAATTATTCTTACATGTTTAAATTTCAACCACCTTCATAGTATTATTCTCTATTTGATGCAATGTACCTACCAAGATGTTTTTCCCACTGTTCAAAAGAGTTTTTGAACTTGTTGATTTTGATGCCTTTTAGTGCTTCTGCCATTTTTTTTTTTTTTTTACCTCTTCCACATCAGCAAAATGTTTCCATTTGAGGACTTTCTTCATCTGGGGAAACAAACAATAAAAGTCACTCTGGGCAAGGTTGAATGGATGGGGGTGCGCACAGGCCTCATCTGGTTTTGGTCAAAAACTGCTGAACACAGCACGGTGTGGGCACGTGCACTCATAAATCACCCATCATGAAATGGGCAAACGCACTGAAAGAGTCTTCAGAAACATTCACTGAAGCTGAGTGCAGCCTCTCATAGCAACGCCAGCTAGTGCACTGATACAGGTGGGTTCCTAGAACACTCGCCTAGAAGCGGAAACCTACACTACAATGGGCCCACCCCTCCAGAAGATAATTTCATTTTTCTTTTGGGCCCCCTCATTTGCATATGTATAACTGCTTTTTTAGCCACTTATTTATTGAAGTGCACTTGTGTTGCTTCCATATCTCAGATATTGTAAATAACATCTCAATGAACATAGGGCTGCCTACATTCTTTCAAATTAGTGTTTTCCACAGTGGCTGCCCCAATGTGCATTCCCACCAACAGTGCACGAGAGTTCCCTTTTCTCCGCGTCCTCACCAGCACTTGTTGGTTGATTTATTGAAGATAGCCATTCTGACAGGTTTGGGTGACAGCTCACTGTGGTTTATTTTGCATTTCTCTGACAATTAGTGACATTGAACATCTTTTATTGTGTTTATTGGCATCTGAAGTCCTCTGGAGAAGTATCTATTCAGGTCTAACCATTTTTTAATTGCATTGTTTGTTTTTTTGGTATTGGGTAATATGAATTTTTTAATAACTTTTGGATATTAACTCCTTATCATTGGCAAATATGTTCTCCCATTCAGTATGTTGTGGTTTCATTTTGTTGATGGTTTCCTTTGCTGTGCAAAAACTTTAGTTTGATGTAGACCCATTTGTTTATTTTTGTTTTCTTTGCCCAAAGGGATAGATAAAAAAAATATTGCTAAGAGAAATGTCAGAGATTTGATTGCTTATATTTTCTTCTCGGAGTTTTATGGTTTTGAGTCTTACATTTAAGTTTTTAGTGCATTTTGAATTTATTCTTGTATATGGTATAAGAAGGTGATCTAGATATATTTTTTGCAAAAATGTTTGCAATTTTCCAAGCACCATTTATTAAATAAACCAACTTTACCCTATTTTATATTCTGGCTTCCTGTGCCAAATACTAATCGACCATACAGGTGTGGGTTTATTTCTGGGCTCTCTATTTTGTTCCACTAATCTATATGTCTGTTTTTATGCCAGCACCATGCTGTTTTGATCTGAGAATATAAGTTTGAACATGGTCTGGCTCACATCTGGAAAAGATTGCTCTGGCTGTGGGTTAAGACTAGATTTGGAAGCAATAAAAGAAGACAGTTGGGACTGTGGTTTGATCCAGGATGTGACAGTAAAAATAATGACTGATAATAAGATTCTGGATATGTATGTTGAAGATAGTGCTGGCAGAATGCTGTATGGATAATGAATGAAATGTGGAACAATAAATAAAAGACATCAGACAACCCCAAGATTTTGGCAGAACCAGCTGGAAAGATTTTACTGCCATTTACTGAGGTTGGGAAGATGAGAGGAACTGCATGCTGGGGGGGTTCAGGAGTCCAGCTTGGATGCCAGTTCAACTTGGAAGCAGAGGGCACAGCTCAGGGTAGCAGCCCATGCTGGCTTTGTCACTGTGGGCATGATGGGTATGGGTTTGTCATATAAGTTTTCTGTAGGGGCCCAGCGGCCATAAGGGGTTAAGGAGAGGGTTTCTCACCGTAGGAGTGGTGATAGAAACCTGGTTTCTAGCCTCAAGGCCGTTCTGGGCCCAGACTGCCTCCCAACTGCTGATTATCTGGTTGTTCCCATGTGCAGGGGGAAGGCATGGCCTTCTTTGCAGGTGCAAGGAAGTATGTGTTATGAGAACCTTGTCCTGTGGGAATTTGTAAGCTTTATCTCAAGGACATGACTGTTATATGCCCTGTAGCTTTTGAGGCACTGTGTTTAAAAGCTTTGGTCTCCTTCAATAAACTCGCCATTACCAGCTGAGTTTCGGTCCTCTCCATTATTATTATTATTAATCAATAATAATATCATCCCTCACCCTGACTTACGACCCCCTGCCGCAGCGGGCTGCGACAGTTTTCTATGAACAACAAGATGATAGAGTATGTAGGAACTCTTTGACAACTATATATATCAGGAATTAATATTCTTTTGTCTTGTAGTTCTGCCCCCTTTGTGACGAAAACAGTGGTTTGTATAGAGACAATAGTGTGTACCAAGGCCAATTTCCAAGACTGTGTCCAAATTCCCATAAAAAAAGCACAACCTGGTCTAAAATGCTCACCCAGGTTTTTTACAAAAGTAGGTCTTTCAGTATGGGACAATGCATTTTATTTTATGCTAATGAAGAAATAATTCAGTACATGCCTACAGCTCAGAGCACCAGGCCAATTAATAAAAATGGGCATTCTTATCCGCACTCCAGGGGTGAGTTGCACTTTCCCATCTGTGGTGGAACAAGTAAGAAACATTTGAAAATTTCATTAGGATTGCTTTACTCTTTGGGCCTTAGTCACTATCGCCTTATCCTTTAACAGAATGGGAAACCAGTTAGTTAGTCTTTGGCATTAACATTGGTTCAAGTGTCTTGTTTTATTCTCTGGTTATATTTCTTCACGTTGTGAAAAAAGCAATAAGCCCAGAGTCAGAAAATCTGGGTTTCTGTCCTGGCTCTGTGTGAGCTTTCAGGGGCAGTTTCTTGGGTCTGATGAAATTGGGTGAACCTCTCCCTTAGTGGTTCACAAAGAATTAAATAACGAGATACATACATACAACCTTTATGAAAGAAAAGTTGTTCTATTACTTTTCTCTCCTTCTTTCTTGTTCTTCCCTCTAGTGCTCAAGTTAAATTCTGCTTTAGGTAAATAGAAGAGAGAGTGATCAATTGGTTCAATCAAAAATTATTTTAATAAATAGCATTTTCTGAAAAAAATCTCCATTTTACTTAAAGAGTAGTTTTAAGAAACCAAATAAACACACATGGCATTATGGCAAAACAGATCCAAAATAAGACAGAGGAAAAGCACTATAATTATTTTCTTTCTTTTTCTTTTGTTTTTTGAGGTGACACCGGTTAACAAAATTACACAGGCTTCTTCAACACATCTTGTATACACTGCGTTTTGTGTTCACCACTTCAAGTCAAGTCTCCTTCCGTCACCAGTTATCCCCCCAAACCATCCGCTGCCTTCCCCAACCACCCTCCCCACCCCAGCAATCGCCACACTGCTGTTTGTGTCTATGAGCTTTTTCTCCTGTTTTCCTTTTTGCTCAGTCCCACCACCCACCCACTCACCCACCGTGACAGGCCTGATCTGTTTCTATGAGTCTGTCTATTCTATTTGTTAGTTCATTTGGTTCCTTAGATTCCACATGTGAGTGAAATCATATGGCGCTTGTCTTTATCTGACTGGCTTATTTCACTTAGCATAATGCTCTCCAGGTCCATCCATGTCAACACAGAGGGTTAGATTTCCTTCTTTTTCATGGCCAAGGAGTGGAGCAGTATTCCATGGTATAAATGTACCAAAGCTTTTGTATCTACTCACTTACTGATGGACACTTGGGGTGCTTCCAAACCTTGGCTATCATTAATAATGCCACAATGAGTATAAGGTGTATATATTCTTTTGGATTAGTGTTTTGGGTTTCTTTGAATAAGTTCTCAGAAATGGAATCATAAGGCAGTTTCTTTTTTTTAATTTTTTCATATAACTCCATACTGCTTTCCACAGTGGCTACACTGATCTGTATTCCCACCAATATGTTCTCCCATTCAGTGGCTTGTCTTTTTATTTTGTTGATGGTTTCCTTTGCTGCCCCCAAACTCTTTAGTTTGAAGTAGCCCCATTTGTTAATTTTTGTCTTTCACTTTTCATGTTGAGAAGATATATCAGGAAAAAAATATTGCTATGAGATATATCCAAGATTTCATTGCCTATGTTTTTTTTCTAGGATTTTTATGGTCCCAGAAGAAAATATGTTTTCAAGTCCAACATTTCAGTCTTTAATTCACTTGGAGTTTGTTCTTGTATACAGTATAATAGGTGGTCTAGTTTCTTTCTTTCTTCCTTTTTTTTTTTGCAAGTATCTGTCCAGTATTTACAACACCCTTTGTTGAATAGACTTTACCCCATTGTATGTTTTTGTTTCTCCTGTCAAATATTGATTTACTATAAAGGCATGGTTTATTTCTGGGCTCTCTATTCTGTTCCATTGATTTATATCTGTTTTTATATCAGTACTATGCTGTTTTGATTACTATGGCTTTGTAGTATAGTTTGATACAAAGTAGCATGATTCCTCCAAACTTGTTCTTCTTTCTCAAGATTGCTGTTGCTATTTGGGTTTTTTTGTGGCTCCATATTAATTTTTGGAATATTTGTTCTACTTTTAGTTCTGTGAAATGTGGTATCTTGATAGGAATTTCATTGAATTTATAGATTTCTTTAGGTAGTATGGACATTTTAATGATGTTAATTCTTCCTATCCATGAATACAGTATAAGTTACCCCTCACTTGTATCTATTTAATTTCATCAGTGTCTTAAAAGTATTCAGGTATAGTTTTTTTACATTCTTGGTTAAATTTATACTAGATCTGTTATTCATTTTGAAGCAATTGTAAATACATTGTGTTCTTAGTTTCCCTTTCTGATAGTTCGTTATTGGTGCATACACATGCAACTGATTTTTGGATTTTTTAAAAAAATTTATTCTGCTACTTTACTGAATTCATTTTTTCAGTTCAAGAAGTTTTTGGTGAAAACTTTAAAGTTCTCTGTGTACAGTATCATGTCATCTACAAATAATGATAGTCTTACTTCTTTCTTTCCAGTTCAAATGCTTTTTATTGCTTCTTGTCTGATTGCTGTGACTAGGACTTCCATTACTATATTGAATAAGAGTGGCAAAAGTGGACATTACTGTCTTGATCCATTTTTGCCCATTGAATATGATGTTGGCTATGGGTTTGTCATATATGTCCTTTATTATGTTGCAGTATGTTACCTCTGTTCTCATGTTGCTGAGAGTTTTTATCATAAATGTGTGCTGAAGTATATCAGATGCTTTTTCTACATCTATGGGTATGATCATGTTGTTTTCATCCTTCATTATTTTAATGTGATGTATCATGTTTATTGATTTGTGGCTATTGTGTCAACCTTGTATCTGTTGAATAAATCACACTTGATCATGGTGTATGATCTTTTTAATGTATTGCTGGATCAGTATTCTAAGATTTTATTGAGGATTTTAGCATCTATGTTCAGGGATATTGGCCTATAATTTTCTTTATTTATAGTGTGTTTATCTGGTTTTGGAATTAAAATAATGCTGGCTTCATAAAATGAGATTGGGAGTGTTCCTTCTTGAATTTTTTGGAATAGTTGGAGAAGGATAGGTGTAGGTTCTTTGTATGTTTGGTAAAATTCACCTGTGAAGCCATCTGGCCCAAGACTTTTGTTTGTTGGGAATTTTTTTATTACTGCTTTAATTGTACTAGTTGTAAATTGTCTATTCATATTTTCTAATTCTTCCTAATTCAGTTTTGGAATTTTGTATGCTTCTAGGAATTTATCCATTTCTTCCAGATTTTCCAAATTGTTAGCATATAGTTGTTCATAGTACTTTGTTAAAAACCTTTGAATTTCTTTGATATCCATTATTACTTCTCCTATTTCATTTCTAATTTTATTTCGGTCCTCTCTTTTTTCCTTGATGAATCTTATTAAAGTTTTGTCAATTTTGTTTATCCTTGCAAAGAACCAGCCCTTGGTTTCATTGATCTTTTGTATTGTTTTTTTCAGATTTTATTTTGTTTATTTCTGCTCTGATCTTTATTATTTCCTAACTTCTGCTCACTTGGTACTTTGTTTGTTGTTCTTTTTAAAATTCCTTTGTGTAATGTTAGGTTGTTTATTTGAGATTTTTCTTGTTTCTTGAGGTAGGTCTGTAATCTATGAATTTCCATCTCAGGACTGCTTTTGCTGCGTCCCACAGATAGTTTGTTGTGTTCTCATTTTCACTTGCTTCAAGGCATCTTCTGATTTCTTTCTTGATCTCATTGTTAACCCATTCATTGTTTAATGATATGTTAATTAGTCTCTATGTCTTTGTGTGTTTTTTAAGTTTTTTTTCTTGTGATTATTTCTAGTTTAATAACCTGATGGTCAGAGGAGATATTTGCTAAAATTTCAATTTTCTTAAATTAGTTGAGACTTTTTGTGTATTAAAATGTTTTCCATCTTAGAAAATGTTCCATGTGCACTTGAAAAGCACCCAGTAGCCATCATTCTGTAGATGGCTATTCTGTTGCTTTGGGATGAAATGCTTTGAAGATATCAGCTAAATTTATCTGATCTCATGTGTCATTGAGGGCCACTGTTTCCTTGTTGATTTTCTGCCTGCAGGATCTATCCATTGAAGTAAGTTGGATGTTAAAAATCCCCTACTATGAGTATAATACTGTCAGTCTCTCCCTTTATGTCAAACAAGATTTCCTTTACATATTTAGGTGTTCCTATGTTGGGTGCATAAATGTTTAGAAGGTTTGTATCCCCTTGTTGGACTGATCTCTTTAGTTCCTTCTTCGTCTCTCACTCTATCCTTGGTTTAAAGTCTATTTTGTCAGATATAAGTATTTCTACTCAGCTTTTTCCCCCTTTGCATTTGCATGACATATCTTTTTAAATCCCTTTACTTTTAGTCTGTGTGTATCTTTTGTTCTGAAGTGGGTCTCTTGTAGATAGCATATATATGAGTCTTGTTTTCTTATCCATTCAGCTACACTATATCTTTTGATTGGAACCTTTCAGCCATTTACATTTAAAGTGACTATTGATAGGTATGTATTTATTGCTCTTTTATTCTTTTAACTCATTCCTCTATTCCTCCTCCTCCTCCTCCTTTTCCTTCTTCAAGCAGCCCCTTTAACATTCTTGTAATACTGATTTGGTGGTAACAAGCTTCTTGAGCTTTTACTTGTCTGGGAAGCCCTTTATTTCTCCTTCAATTTTAAATGATATTCATGATGGGTAAAGTAGTCTCGGTTGTAGGCCCTTGCTTTTCAACACTTTGAATATTTCATGCTAGTTCTTTCTGGCCTAAAAGGATTCTGTTGAGAAGTCATGTGACAGTCTTATGAGATCTCCCTAACTGCCCTTCTCTTGAATCTTTCAAGATTCAGTTTTTGCCTTTAACCTTTACTTTAATCATGATGTGTCTTGGTGTGGGCCTCTTTGGGTCCATGTTGTTTGGGACTCTTTGTGCTTCCTGGACTTGTGTGTGTTTCTTTTATTACCAGGTTAGGGAAGGTTTTGGTCATTATTTCATTTCTTTGGTCATTATTTCTTTAAATAGGTTCTCAATTTATTGCTCTCTTTCTTTTCCTTCTGGTATTACTGTGATATAGATGTTGTTACTCTTCATGTTGTCCAAAGGTCCCTTAAACTCTCTCTATTTATTTAAAAATTCTGTTATATTTTTGCTTTTCTGATGGAGTGTGTTCTGCTAATTTGTATTCCAAACTGCAGATTTTATCCTCTTCCTCATCAACCTACAGTTTATTCTTTTAAGTGATTTCTTCATTTCAGATATTGTATTCTTCATTTCCGAGTAGTTGTTTCTATGTTTTCTATATTCTTTTTCATGCTTGTTGTAATTCTCACTAAGTTTCATGAGCATCTTTATAACCATTTTTTGGAACTCTGTATCTAGTAAGTTGCTTGCCTTCATTTTCTTTAGTTCTTTTTCTGGAGATTTCTCCAGTCATTTCACTTAGGGCCTGTTTCTTTATCTCCCCATTTTGGCTACCTCTTTGTATTTACTTCTATGTATGAGATAGACCTGCTTGTACTAACAATCTTTGTGTGGTATCCTTACATGGCAGGTGCCCTGTGGGGTTCAGTGGTGTAGTCTTCTTAAACACCTGAGCTGAGTTCTCCAGGAATGGCTGCTGTGTGTTTTATGTGGGACCTCCTGTTGTAATTGAGTTTTGCTTGCTATTGGCCTGTTTGTGTTAGTGATGACCCTCAGGCTGGCTAACTATGAAGTTCAACTCTGACCATACTATGAGAGCTGCTGTGCACTTGCTAACCACATGAAGTGTAACGTGCCTCAGCAGGGTTTGGTGTCTTTTCAGATCTCTTTTATGATATGCTGCTTATAAAGCTAATTGAATCCAGCTCTGATATTTTCTGTAGATGGCCACTGGGTGTGTTGGCTCTGGACCTCTTGGGAGGGACTCTAGTGCAGACTAATGTAAGATGCTGCCTATGACTGGCTCTTGGCAACCTTTTGGAGCTACAAGTGATCCACAGCTTGTGGCTGCCTCTGCTGGGCCTGGGTATGCATGAGAAGGACCGAGCTGTACACCAAGGCCAGCTTTTACAAGCACTGGTCCTCAAAGCAGGTCAGCAAAAGTCCTAAGACACTCTAGATCCACCTCCTCTTGCTTCTACCTGCCATCCACCTATTAGACTCAGTCACTGGAAGAGCCTCTGGCTGTACTCCTCAGTAGGGTGTAAGCTCCACAAAGTGGGGCAAGAGGGAGTCCAGAAGGTGTGATTATTGCTTTCCCTCAGATTAATGCCACATGGAAGAGAGTGATCCACCCAAGAAAGATAGCATTTGCAGTGGGAGAAGGACTCAGCACAGGAATCCTGGCAGCTATCACTTCAGCTATCTCCCCAGACCCACAAACCCCAGACTCTTCACATGACTCTAGTCTACTCTACCCTGCCTCCAGCAGAGCCCACAGTGAGTGGCTGCAGATTAATGTTGTGCATTGGTCCTTTAAGAGGATCCCTGTGTCTCTAACAGGGTCCTGTCTCTCCTTTGTGGACAGAAACCCTGCTACTTTTCACAGCCAGATGTTATGTGGATGCCTCTTTTCAACCCTGATCCTCTGAAGTAGGGAGCCTGGCTTAGAGTTTAGATTGTATATTTCTCAGGGGGAACAAGCACGGCTGAGATACCCCTTGGGAACCTCAGCCACCACCTAAGGGAGCAAGGCCAGGACTTTTTGCATCTCCACCCTTCCTACCAATCTTGATGTGACTTCTGTAAATCCTTGATCACAAGATTTCTCTTCAGCTAGTCTTCAGTTGGTTATTCAGGGTCATTGTTCTATAATATAGTTGTAGTTCCAGTTTGATCTTGCGAGGAGGTGAGTGAAGCTCCCACCTACTCTGCTGCCATCTTGGATCCTTGCTAAAAAAATTTTTTTATACACATCCAGTTTAGCTCCAGGAATACAGCATAATAAGGCCTCCTTTCTGTGGTGACTAAGATCAGGCTCAGCATTGCCCTTGTGCTTTAAATGAGTCATTTAAAAAACATTTGGTGTGGTTTCAGTTTTACTCAGAGATCTGGAAAATGAAAGGGACACATATATTCTATAATTGCAAATAAATTGCAGTTGGGAATTGTAAACACCAGGATCTGCCCGGGTCTGGCATGGAGCAAGGGAAGACATATGTCATGTATCTTTCCTCAGGGGCTGCTGGCTGAGGCAGACACCGCAAAATCTCCCAGTGGGCCTGAGGCTGACAGTTCTTTGTCTTTGAGCACTGTGTAATTAAAGAGTTCCTTGGTATCCTTTCACTGGCTTGCCCTTGGCTCCCCTAGTTGCTTGCACTTCTCCTGAAGTGCCAGTGACAGGACCATGAACATTACAGAAGGGGGCAGGAGATGTCACAAACTACAGCATGAGAGAAAGATGCAATTTTTCCTTAGCTAGGACTCACTAAACCAGGGGACATGGATCTGTCCAAAAAATATGGGGCACTAACCCCTTATCTCAGGTCTGCTGTTGGGAACATGTTTATTCTAAAAGCACCCAATTTTCTTTTTTATTTGAAAAAATAAAATATTTAAAAGGAAATTCTCTTTTGCCCATATCTAGAAAATTAAAGATTTTTTGGTTTCGGGAAATACAAAGGTTATCAGCTATATTTTTATATTTTTCTAAATTTAACTATCTTTGAGCTTATTTCTCATCTTTTATATAATCAGCATTACAGCAACTGATTTTTAAGGTCAACATTCATTTTTATGTATTTACATTTAACTGGGTCTTCCAAGTGATATGAGATACTTTAGCATATTTTATTTTTGGCCAAGAGTCAATGAACTTGAACTTCAAAAGGTCTTATTCTTAGTCAGAATTGTTTAAAAGTACAAAGTCTGATAAAAAAAGACCTGGATAATACCACACTTTCAGGATTAATATATGGAATAATTAGCTTTGTCACCAAGCTGCTTATTACCATATCAACACAGGGTAATAAAAGCATATAAATGCATTATTTGCATATTACATGCAATCTTGGGAACATATTTCCTAAGAACAAGCATGAAGGTGGATGCACAGAACAATTTCCCCAGTCTAGTGTCTGTAGGTCTATAACAAAATCTGAAGGGAAAAAATTATATCTTTCACTGCTGCCCTTGAGTGACAGTGCTGATGAAAAATGAAGTCATAGATAACTCTGGATGACAATATAGGCATCCTCTACCCATCTCGCAGGTTATTCACAGGTGTCAATCACAGGTGTAAATTTAATCAAATATCAGTGTAATACCTAGGAAATGATAGGACTAATATCATCTATGAAGGAAAAGGCTTTCCCTGCAAAGTAGCAGAAATAAAATCTAAATCCTTTTCTGGTATGTTTAATGGGAACCCTGTCTGCATAGGAAATAAAGTCACCTAAGTTCATTGTTTTCCTAGGCAGGTGGTGCTGCATGAGTTTAAAGGGAGCTCCAGATGGACAGAGACGATGAAAGAATCATCCGTGTCAAAACTTCCCTCCTGGGTGTTAAATAGTGCATTGACTGTATCATGGAACTGTTGAAACCAATAGGATTAATGAGAGAAATTGTATCCCAGAAAGCCTTGATCTGACTAACTTTGGGGAAACATGCCAAGTGACCTCTTGGAGGTTGGGGACACAGGGAATATCATCTTAGAACATCTCTCTCCCCAACCATATGCAAATGAAAGGGAGCAATATTTGCTCAGGACGATTAAGTTTTCACCTAAGTCAAGTGAAGGCACACATGAAACTAGAATGGACAGAGAGACCAGGTACAGCGCCAGTGGGTAAATGATTTGACATTTACTGTTGTACATGGCACAACACTATGCTGGGGTTAGAGCATACTTATGTGTTTTTTCTCACTCACATTGAATTAAATATATTACCCCAAACAACATTCAACATTCTCTTTTTTGTAAAGCTCAGACTGGCTTAGAGGAGGAAAATAATATCCCTTACCTTTGACCCCAAAACCAAATCACGTTGGCTGGTCCCATTTACTGAATTTCTTACTTTGGAGCTGTCCTAAACACTTTTGCATATTATCTCAATGTTTCTTGCCAACAATCACATAGGTAGATATTATTATTATGATTCCTACTTCTCAGGTGAGCAAACTGAGGTCTAGAACAGTTAAATCACTGTCCAATAACATGGAGTTATAAGTGGCAAGAGTCAAGATTCTATCCCAGTGTGACTCAGGAGTCCACGGTCTTAAACACTGGGCCAGATTTCTCCCAATTGCCAGCGTTCCACACTACCTCTGCCTTCCCTGTTTAGTATCACTGGTACCCCAGTGCATAAAGGAAACCCTGACAAGCTTGTTTCCCACCTGACTCTCAGAGCTCAGTGAGAGGTGACAGGGCAGAAAAATAAATGTTATAGATGATCAGAGCTGGAAGCTACAACCTTTGAAGTCAAAGGTCACTGTCACATTTAACTCATGAAGAGAAACCTGAGCCCCAGAATGGAGAAGACATGAGTTGTTCCAGGTCGTGCAAAATACCCGGCAGCTGAGCTGGAGGTAAGAGCCAGACCTCTTTGACTTCTAGGTCAGTAATCGGCTCAAAACACTATACTTCCCTCACTCATATGGCAACTCAGTTTATGGTCCCCAAAATAAAATGTAGGGTTACCCATTAGGGCCCATCACTTCTGCCACAAACTCAAAACCTTTGTGCCCTACCAATGCACAAAGCTCACGCTGTGGACACACCAGGCTGAGGCAAGACACAGGAGGTCCTGACTTGTTCTGTACCTGACGACCTAAGGTTTTCTTGGTATCACATTTGCTTATTAATGTTTGCATCTAGTCACATAAGTTGCACTATTAAGAATGCCTACTTTCCTAAGAGTTCTGCTGTGTAGAAAGGGGGTAATACATACTCTACAACCCCAAAATGGAAATTTTACTCCTTTTATTCCATCCCTGACAGTTGGCTTTATGTCACCTTAACAGATTAGGACAAGGTTTTTCCAACCCCAGTACCACTGACTTTTTGGACTGAGTAACTCAAGGTGTGGGTTGTCCTGTGCATTGTAGTATGTGTACCTTGCCGTGTCTCTGCTCGCTAGATGCCAGTAGTTCCCCCAACCCACCCAAGTTGTGCCAATCAAAATTTTGTCCAGACATTTCCGAACATTCCATGGAGAGCAATTGACCTTTGTTGAGGTGGGCTGGAGGATTTCTGTGAAGTTATAGGCATTTTATTTGTTTTCTGTTCCTGCCTCTCTTTCTTGAGTTATAAAATAGAGGGGTTGGATGGCAAATTCTAATTTACCTTCCCAGTCTCAAATTCAATGACTCATGTCCCTTCCTGGGTCTGAGTGTTTAGCCCTCAACCGTGCTTCCTGTTGGGGCAAACTCGTGGGTAGGTCCTGGAATGAGGCCAAGGAGGTTATTTTACCAGGTGTATTAAACAAACAAATAAACAAAACACTCTTTTGTAACTAAGAAGGTAAATAAATAAGGAGTTGACTAGAAAACACGCAGAAGGGAAATTTTGTGAGCTACAGAGACCAATTAATGCAAGCAAAGACAGAAAGAGCAACCAGGAAGTCAGGGAAGAGAGCAGACAAGTCACAGGCTTTTAAGGAAGCAGTCAGCTTGGGTGTAAGTCTTCATGAGGACTTTAGGCTTGCAACAAAAGCCACAAGACTTCTTGCATACAGAAATATGTATGCTAAAAATACAGTACAATATACCCCCCCACCCGCTGATGTGATTGATGGTATGTGTTTCATTGTGTTTAACAGATATTTTTGATCTCCTATAGCTTACAAAGTGCTGTCTTTGATAACATGAGAGATACAAAGATTAATTAAACATGGTCTTTGTCTCAAAGGAACTTAAAGCCTAGTAAAGGCAATATATTTGTATTCAGTCCATAAAAGAGAGTAAATAGTAACCTGAGGAAGGGCTGACAGATACTTAGTGTAGGCTCATTATGTGTAAGGTGACTATTTTTTGCTAGAACACCACTGTTTTCATTTTATCCCAGTGGAAAGCTCTAATGCAGAACATTCTAACATAGACTCAAGGCAGTAGACTAAAGGATTCTTTCCTCCCTGAGGTGTGATAGATTGTTGCCTGCAATATTAAAAGGAATAATTGAATTTTCATTATGTATTCTTAGACAAAAATATCTAGCAATAATCCACCAAGTGCCTGTGTACCTTTAATTCTACAACTGCATAATATATGGCCACCTAGAAGAATAACAGCCTCCTAAGGACAAAGACTAGAAATAGAATTGTACATTAATTCACAGAAAATGTACCTCTTAGCTCAAACTGAAAATATGCCTTGACACTGACCAGCAAATATATGCCAGCCTTTTCTCTGAAATTAAAGAAAAAAAGTTTTTTTCAAGTCATTTCTTTGTGAATACACTTCCGTCTTGATCTAAAGTGAACCCTATCCTGCCATAAACAAGAATAATTTAGCTGTTGTGCTTTTGTGCATCCTGAACCCTTTTCCTTCAACAGTCTTGATGAGCATGCGGGTGTGTTCTGCATACCAATAGCCATTCCACGCTGAAAGAGAGGTAGTCAACCCAACCCACACCATCTGTGGTCCCCGTTAGATTTGCGGCATGTCTCCCTGAGCTGAGGCAAACCTCCTTCTGTCTCCAGTACACTGAGAATCAGAATAAAAAATAAATTAAGACAAGTAGGCAAACATTAAAATGAGTTGTTACAGAACATTTTTATAGATTCCAATTCAATGTCAAGAGAGCATCATTCTGCTATAATGACTTTTTTTTTTCTTAAAAGCACTTCTTGGCAGTCATAAATAAGCAGCCAGGAAAAGAAATGATAAGATGAAAACAGAAACTGAGTCACCAAGGTTCTTTATTATCATTTAGACAAAGCATCTGTGACTGTGAAGAGCAAAAAGTAAATGATAACAATGAGGAAAAGAAGTTCCCATACTGTACAGCTGTCTTGTCCATGTCAACAGAAAATCTGGCTCTGATAGGCTGACAGCTTGTCTGTGTAAATAGGTTAGGGCCAGAAATGTTTATTTGTGATGAAATGTTTCTTCCTCCAGCCTATATCAGGCGTTCTAGAAGCACTGACAAGGACAGCAATGGCTCTATAAATCAGTGAGGGCATTTTGTCTATTTGAAAAGAATTATCTCAGGGTTGTTCAGGCAGTTTTAAAGGGCATTTATTCTCCCTTTCATCAAAAAGCAACAGCTTTAAATGCAGATACATACCCTCTACTACAAGTGCAAGCAGGAGCCTTTAATCCTTGTGAGTTCAGGTTAATGATTTGCTTATATGCACTTTGGCATTTCTATCTATATGTAGAGCCATTTGTGTACCACTGACATTCCTGAGTGGTCATAGTTCTCCCGTGGGACAGGTTGGAGAAAAGGAGGCTGGCTTGAAGTCAGAGAGGGTTCTCAGTCTTGATCCAGGCATGACTCATTCAGAGACCCTCGGCCTTGTTTCCACCCATTTCCAAATGAAGATGTCTAAGACTAATGTCTAAGACTAAGACATTACCACAGAGTTCATTACCTACTTTGTTTTCTCTTCAGGACCATCAATAAAGAGCCCATCTCTTCCTCTAGTGCAGTGGGTGGTCTTTCGTCTCTTTCTTGATCAGTGAGGTTTCGTAAAGGGAAGCTTGGGGGTAAGAGAGAGCAACAGCGACTGATCTAGGAAACACTGAGCACTTCTGAAGTAGTGTCATGCATTTGTATTTATGTTTATGTCGTGTATATTTATTTTTTATTTTCATCTCCTCCTTTCCCATCTCAGGCAGCTGACTTTGACATGTGCTCCATTGTCTGGTTTTGGATATGTCGTTTGTGCTTACATGTGCTTTGCAGTTTGCTATTTGAAGTATCATTAGTTGCTTCCTCATCCTGGCTTTACCATCATCCCATTTGCCATCTGGATGGAGCACATTTCTATAAGCCCTGCATCCCCATACACAGAATTGTGTAGTTCCTTACACTGCTGGGGGTTCGTTATTTCTTTAGAAAACAAGGATGTGATGTGCATAAAAGCTTTAGCTCTGATTTTACCATCAACAAGGAGGAATTTGATAGATTCTTTGAGACTATTTCTAGTAGTCATCATCATTTCCTGCAGACAGTCTGTGTTATAGATCTGCGTGGAGTTCTGCAGGCAGGGACAGAGTTTGCTAAATGGGTGCAAAGCTTGCCTTCTGGAAACCTGCTGCCCCAAATAGATGGAATGAGCACACATTGGTAATACAAAGATACCCACCTGCACAATGCACAAAGCATCTTTTTTTCCAGTGATTTTTTTATGAAGTAAATCAGTAAAAAGTCTTGTTGTATTGGTATGGGAGTATATATTTAGTAATTGGAGTAACTGTTAGGATGGGAATGAGGAGATAAAGATATTAAAGATAGTTTAGTAGGCCAGACCCATGATGGATCTAGATAAAATATTACATTATTTGAAAACAGCACCATTGAACATGTTCCTTTTTCTATTAAACTATCCCCTTTATATTTATGGCCCAACACTCCAGTTGTGCTGGCTAAAGAAAAAAGTCCAAATCTTTTCTAACTCTTCTTTTTCTTCTACAAAATCAAATCTGTCATCAAGTCTTAATATTTGTATTCAGAGTATGTCTTACTGTTCATAGTTTTAAAATTCATATCAGTTTCTAAATTTTAATAGCTATCTCTTAGGAGATCCCCTTACCTTTGATTTCTGTGCATTTCAATCCCTCTGTCTCCTGATACTACACACTGACTCTGAATGCATGTATCATCAATGATTATATGTATTCTCACACTTTTTACATTTTCCAATTCCAGAAACCCCTTCTATGTCCCATTCAATTTAATAAATCTTATTTACACTCCATGACCTCTTCAATGAAGCTCTCGAAGTGCAGAGTAACTGCACTTAGTCTGAATAAAACTTTCTCTAACTGGAAAGTTGTGCTTCTTGTCAGCATCACAGTTACAAAGTTATTTTTCATGATTTCAGATATGCATTTTCTCCTATATTTTAGCTCTAGGTTTTATATTTTATTTTTTAATAACACCTCAGCCAGCATAAAGTTGTTTAAACACACACAACAGGTGAGCAACAAAACTTTGATTGTTTTTCCAGTAATACCTCTAAACCATAAAGTTTAAGTATATACAGAAAATTCTTAATGTACCTAATAACCATAATTTCTTCAAAATTCTTTTGGACAATTAATATTTTTCTTTACTTTGCAGTAAGGGTTGAATTCTGATTGAGGGTGACCTTTATAGGAAAATTATGCCCACAAGTTCCCGAGTGATTTGTGCTTTTAATATTTTTTTTCTATAGCTTGGTTGTGAACCATGATCCATTTAATTAAAATCCACTTTCACATACAAAAGAAATCAACAACCTGAAGAAAAGTGAAATGTCACACTCTTCAATCATCTCTTTTGAGTGCTCTGAATTTCTTTTTGAAGCAATTGCTGAAGGCATTTACAGGCCCTTTTTACTAGAAATAAAATCTAACACCAGCTGAGTCAGAATCAGGATTAGTTCAGATCTTGGATGTGTTTTAATTTAAAGGTTTTTTCATCTTAGCAGAAGTATAAGTGAATGTTTTAATTATCACATGCATCTAGAGTGTGTACTTTCCAAAGCCTAGGGAGACAGAATGCCAAACCACCACCAAATGGACAAATGCCCAAGAAATTGGAAAGTATTTCTAAAAAAACTTGTTTTATAAAAACGTCCTTCTTTTGCCAGGACCTATAAGTTTAGGGTAAATTTACTATAAGTAACAAAACATTCAAATGCTTAAGTGAACTGGTCTGTGAGCTCCTTGAGGTTTGTGGCTCTCAGGCAGGCTAGGCTTTCAGATTAATAAAGGAAAAGGAAAGGAATTGACGGTGATTTTTCAGTACCTTGGACAGCTCCTGCTGCCCGCCTGGCTGGAAAAGCTTCATCAACAGATTGCTAATCTCCCTTCTCTTTCCCTGAATAGCATTATGCCTTCTGGCAAGAAGCAAAGTGTCGCCTTCATCCACAGGATCTCACCTGTGGACATGTGAAGCTGTCTAATGTGTTCCTGTTTTTTGCCCCACTGGGCTGTGACTGATCAGGGAGCCAGAGCTGCACAAGTTGCTAATTGTCTCAGCCTGTAACTCTTGAATGATGAAAAAGATTAAAAGGGAAGGAAAACAGCTAGTATATCTCTTTCTTGAAAAAGCTTGCACTGCAAAAGGCTCATTAACATCATTAGTATTCCATTAACCTCTAGCCAGACAAATAAGCTGAAGGTAATTTTATAGCAGGGGGAGAGAGATTGAAACAAAAAAAAATTAAAAATTATCTGGGTGTAGGTAATATTTTCCACTTACCTCGATTGAATGATAGGACAGACATCAGCGACTTTACTTACTTTAATGACAGCCTGGTGTTGGAGTGGAGCCAGAACCCTGGCTGCTAGGAAGGGGCTGTAGGTAATAGCAAGTGAAGAGATTCATTGATTGAGACAAAATGTATGAGAGTAATTCATTTTAACACAACAACACAAAATCTTGCAAAGGAACACTGTGTGATACAATACAAGCTTTAAAAATTATGTTCTATTGTACAAGCAAAAGGCCATTCACCTTGTAATTTTTTCCCATCACATTTTGTTTTATTCTAATCCATACCTCCCTACTTGGATCTTGTTTTTTGATCTCCACTCTAACAAAATCTGTTGCAAATTTAGAAGTTGAGTGTAAAGTATTGTTAAAGCTATTAGTCTTCAGGTTTCTTGGTGTAGAGAGGGCAATTTTTTAGATGACAACGTGCAAGCTCCATCCAGAAGTTATCCAGCCATGTAATATAAAAATAGAGACATTTATTGAAGAAGATACAAAATATACGAAACACTGTACATAGGACAATAATGCCTCAGTCTCCTTCAAAGTAGGCTCCTTGGGACCTCACACACTTCTCCCAATCACCATCAGCTGCCCTGTCATATTTTCCTGAATCTCATTGATAGCCTGAAATCTCTTCCCTTTCAAGGGTGATTTTAGTTTTAGGGAAAGCCAGAAGTCACAGGGTGCCAAATCTGGGCTGTAACAGGGGGAGGTGAGTCACCTGGATGATTTGATGTTTTGCCAAAAAACACTCCACTAGTTCTGAATGAACAGGCATGTTGTCACGATGGAGCTGTCAATCACCAGTGGCCCACAGCTACTATCTTCTGAATCACCCAAATAGTTTCGGCAGGGGAATGTTCAAGTTTAATGCAAAATTTGATACAAAATCATTGTCCTACTCATTCAGTAATTTTGAATGTGACAGCCACAGTACATGTGCTCACTCAACGGCATCTACTGCCCCCAGTGACTGGTAGAGTGAAGTTGTCATTGTTCACACAGGTGCATTCCAGTCCACTCCCCTTGGCTGCTAGGTTACATTGATGTTGCGGAAACCATCCTCATTACATTAACAATGGCTGGATGTTTTCCGGACAGACCTCATATCTTAGATTTTGTTCTTGACTAAATCTCAAAATATAATGTGAATTTTGTTGACTTAGTTTTTCTTATATAAGAGATTATGCTTTTTAAGTTTCTTTAAGAACTCTGTGTGAAAAATTAGAGATGTGTAAAGTTTCATTAAAGTGGAAGAAGTAGTAAAACTATTAAGATTGTACAATTATTTAATGTAAGCCTAAACAAACACTTATGTTAAAATGTCTACCTCAGAATAGGAATCCCTAGATCACTGTCAGATTAAAGTAATGCTATTGTTTAATATAAATTTCAGGTGTAGCAATGATTTACATTGTAGCCTTATTTTTGTACCCAAGTTGAGAAGTTTATGACAGCAATTAAGGCACCTTCACAGAGATTTCAGAGTTTCCATCTATACACTTGCATAGCCTCGAATAGTCAAACTCAAAGTTGACTTGGTCATAGAACATGCATTTCTCAACTTGGTGCATATTTAAGAGTCTTCCTCATGCTCTAAATAATTCTCTTAAGGTTAGATAATATGGTTTAGACTTTTTATAATAAAAATTATAATTTAAGGCCACTGCATCAGTAATTACAAGTTAAATCTTGTTTATTTACATGACAGATAATTTTTCTCTCTTCCCTTGGATTTTGGAAGTAAATTTTGAACTTGTCTGTACCTTAGAAAACTCAGAGTAAGGTCAGATCCAAAAACTGACACACTTTCTGAATTCTCCTTTGAAGCTATTAAGCCCTTCCTTTCACTACACAATTGTTCACTTGTTCTATTCCTTAAAAAAATATACAAAATATTTATTAGGTATTTGCAAGGCACTAGTTATCTAAAATACCTTGAGTTCCTCCTAATTCCTCTTCATCACCTAATCCTAAGATGATCCCACTCTTTCTCTTTGCTGCCTTAGATACCATAGTCTTCTGTTCTTTTTCACCCTGGCAGAAACAGTTTTGCAGTTGCAAGAAACATTTGCATTGACATCATCGTAGCCTCAGTAAATGGGGCCAAGAGGGCTATTTTATTTGAACATGTGCCTGGAAAACATCTCATTCACTAGATGAGAGACTGCATATACCTCATTCTATATTGCTTCTGTGAGATACCACCTGGCACCAGTAGTACAGCTGGGTGAACAGTGTGCCAGTGTTGAACCTTGACACAACCATGTAGATCTTCAATATGTAATGACACAATAATTTCCACTTGGGAATATAATGCATGATATGATAAAATACTCTGATATCTATGCATGCAGAATTGAGCTGTATACTAAATACCAGCAACCAGATGAAGAAACATTTGCTCAAACCAGTATCACTAAAGTAAAAATTTTAATGTTTTATCCCAGTACTCTCTTTACATTCATGTTTTATGAAAAAATATTCCCAAACTCAAACATCTGCTAAATACATGCTTCAAGACCCTGCTGTGGGTAACTCATTTCCAGAATCTCAAGAGAACTTTGAGGCAGGTGTTTAGATGTGTAAGTATACAGTTCATTCCAGACATTGACTCCCTAATAAGTTGTCATTCGGTGCTGTGTTGCTTTCTCCTGCTAGCTGAATGAACAAGGAGTCATATTTAGTTCTGGTGATTTGAGCATTTACCCAGACCCTTGGTTCAAGATTGAAGTAGCAGAACATCATCTAGTAACAAGATGAAAAACTCAAAAAATGCTTCTCAGAAAGTTGCATTTGTAGCCACATTGACAATGCCATGTGGCTAACGAGTGGGAGTGATTCGTAAAGGGACTGGAAGGTTGCCTTGTGCTTGTGGGTGGAATTATCATGGGTTGTAGATTTGAAAATATTATCTGAACATTTGCCCATAGTTTGGTGCATTTTTATTCTGGTGTTTTCAGCATCTTAAACTTTGTCTGGTAAATTTGATTTGTAAGCAAACTGACTTTAGCCAAATGCATTTATTGTTTGAGTGGTTGATGTTAAATGTTTTCCTGTGACTAGCCTTCTTGACCAAAACAAGTATTATTTTTCCCTTTAGAGAAATTTTGATTTGAAAGGCTGAAAGGCAAAGCAATTAACAGCTATCCTCACTTCACCCAGTACATATAGGTAATTATAGCCCCATCTGTATTTATTCAGAAATAGTTTATCTCAGATCCAGGTAAGTAGAATAATGTCATCAAAATAATGCTAATATTTAGACACACCAAGGCTCCTGATTTTCGCCACTTGGATCACAACCAGTAGAAATGAAGACCACATGGCCAATGCACCACTAAATT
>PVKM010016901.1:0-26397 GCA_004027735.1 Carollia perspicillata
GCAGTCTGGCAGCTCTGCCCATCACATAGCCCAAGCATCCTCCATTCACAGATGCAACTACAGGGGATTGAGAAAGAACCATGGCAGAAAACTGAATGCCATTCATAAGTCATTCCTCTTCATAGGGAAAGCAAATGCCACTCACTCCTGAATAGGAAAATTTTCCCTCCTACCAGCTGAGGCTGATAGCTCGCAGGCATGGAATGCCCTCACCTACATCTAGAAATGGACCAGGGGAAATTCACTCAGGAACAAAAAGCTAAAAAGCAAACTATTGAAGGCTTGTTAGATTAATCCCCAAGTCTGTAAACTAAGGTGGCATCATGCTGCCAGATGAACTATTCAGGTCTCCTGACCCACTACCTGAGTCATCAGTTGCCAGACTTGTGCATTCCAAAGAGAAGTTTGTGGTGGTTTATTTCCATTTGGAGATGCTTCTACCCATCTCACTCCAGGTTATTTGAATGCAGTGTTGAAGCACCCTGGCTGTGATATTCTGCGCTTGAAATATCTTTGCACCACTTTCTATAGCAACCTAACTAAATAAGTAACAAAGTCTAAAAATATACTTACTTCCTTAAGTTCTGCCTTTGATCCCATATAACCTCCCAAGGAAAACAGTGCTGGCACCAACCTTCTTTTCTAGTACCCCCTGAAAGCAGCAATTAAGTAAAAGGACATAAGAATTAGAATTGCCTCTTCTTCTATCCACCAAAAAGCAGGCATCAGGAGGTGTCACTCCATTTATTATCCATGTACCTGTTTAGATAGTCCACAATTCCTTCAATATGTTTACTAAATCTTAACCCTTCTAGTGGGGGTGCATGGTATTAAAAGTTAGCTATGCCCCTGCTTTCCCAGATCTAGTATAATCACTAATACAATGATACGTCATGAAATTTCCAGAAGAGTCCTGATTATAAATATTTTGCTAGTTATTATACATTATTGCAAAATTTTCTACTTTTCCTTTTTTAAAAAGCAACAAAATGTTGAATATATGGTTTATTAAGTGAATACACTTTCCTCTCATGTCATTAAAGCCAAAAAACTTTAAGTGCTATTAAATATCAAAACATAAAAGATGAGCTTGGACTTGATTTCATAAACGTTTGCTAAAGAGACAGAATGGCTCCCAAAGACAAATAAGTAGCCAAAATAGTAGTATTGACACACTTGAAGAACAAAAGAGAAGTGTTCAGAAAAGGAGGCACAGAAAATGGGAAGCCCAAAAAGTGACGTCAGCGCTTAGTAAACATCATCCCATTAAAGAGCTCCAGATTCTGGAGAAGACAAGTTGTTGCCATATTTTCTCCCTGTTGGCAAACCTGGACTGCTCCATCAGACCTGGCTGAAATATCCTTCTAGTCTACTAACCTATTTTGGCTCTGATTACAGGCTTTGCTGACAATATTTGCATTACGGCTACCCGTGTAGACTTTCTCTAGGGCAGTAATGCTAACCGATGGTTTATGCCTGCTGCCCATCAGACACAAAGCATCAGTGAGCATAGCAACCAGCCAATTAATTACAAGCTCACCTCATCATTTTGGTGAATTTGAGAACAAAACTGTTACAAAATAAAATTTTATTTTATGAAAAATTTTACTTCTGTAAAGAAACTCACAAATTGGGGAAAAATAATTTGGCCTAGTGTCTCAATATTTGGTCTGGAACAAAACAGTCACTATCCATAGTAGGGACATAACATCTCCACTCCAAAGCACTTGAAGAAGAGTGGCATGTAAATGATGCAGAATTAGTGCCACAGAAAGTATGAAGAGAAAGAAATTAAATCTTACTGAGGAAATCATCAGAGAGGATGTGGCAATCAACTGAGCCTTGAAGATAGGTGGAGTGTTAACAAGCAAACACTGAGAGAGACTAAGGTGATCATTTCAATAAAATGGAATATAGAGGTTAGAACATGTACTGGGCATGCATGGAATGAAGTAGATCGAACAGATTAGATGTGAGTTCAAAATAAGGCTAAGTTCAAATGGCAGAAGACCATGACATACCAGTTTAAGGAGTCTAAGTGTCACATGGCAGCAATGCAAACCATCTAAGCTTTCTGATGAAGGAAGAGACACAGTGGAATGGTACTCTAGGAATAAGGCAAGATCTGAAGTAATATGAGCCATGGTTGAAAACATAAAAGCACACTTTTAACTACCCATAATTTACATTCCAGTGTAAAAATAATACATTAATATTTTCCTCCCAGATACCTGGGTGAAATCAAGCTAAAATAAAAAGTGGAAGACAGAAAGCTTTAGACTGCTAGATCCTAGATCACAATTGTATTATTACAATACAGGGAAGCCACAGGAGAGCAAAAATTGAGCTACTTCATAATTTTGACTGGAACTTACAAGCATCTCCTACAGGGTCCAGGAGGTGCTTTTCAGGAAGAACTTTGCCATGAAGATATTAAAAACTAGAATATATTTACTGTCTAAGTTTTGAGTGGGAGGTTAGTATTGCCAATATGTAACTATATGCAAATTTTTGGTAAGGAGTCAGAAAAACGTTGGAACTCTGTAAAACTATTTGTGTATTTGGGGAGTTCAGACAGACGTACAGAGACAGGAAAACATTTGTTTTTTGAATCCAAGATGTATTTTCAAAGGCAGAGAGAGTTAGGGGAGGAGATGCAACATATTGGTCATTGCCTCTTAACAACCAGATGTTTAAAAACTAGGGAATTGACCAGAATGTAATTCAGTAAGTTCAGTGAAAAAAGAAGTATTTTTGAAACAGAGAATTCCGCTTCATGAAATCACCACATGTAAAGGCTAGGGCTAGTTGCAAGCTTAACTTGCACACAATATTGGCTGTGGGGTAAAAAAAGAAATAGCAACTATTGTTGGGAAGGTTGTTTAATTATTTATTACCCATGAAGTACCATGGTGTTACATAAATGAGGAACCCATTTTCAGTTTCAAATTTAAGCAAAAGATAGCATTAACACCAAGAGGGTAGAAAGGCAGTTTCAATCTACACAGAAAGGTTGTAGACAACCCTCCCGTGAAGAAGAAATAACAGACCTGAGAATTGAGACAGACCATTGGCCCTCAGTAGGAGAAAAAGACTTGTAGCATCATGAAGTCATTCTGAGTTAGAAAGCAAAAATTGTGAACTCTGTCATAGGTAATTAAGGCCCTGTAATCACAAATAGAGATGCCAGCTAAGATTAGACCAGGAGCAGAATGAAGCACACAGATGGTGGATGAGCCATACCACCCATAAGAAATTCCTTAGCTGTCTTGCTTTAAGGTTTTAATTAGTTCCCTTAAGGGAAGAGCTGGATATTTATATCAAAATATATTATATGCCCTACTACCCATAATTATAGTTCACATCAATAAGTGAGCCTTTGTTGAAAGGGTAAATAAATGCTACCTTTAATAAGGCTCCATCAGATTTCACTTTCCCAGCCCTGAATAACATTTTAGGCCAATCCTATAGCTTTTTGGTCATTTACAGTTACAAGAACCACATCACTTTGATAATTCATATTTATTTTCTGGTATTAACATATTAAAATACTCAATCCAGTCTAAATTAAAACTTTAATCTCATATTCTATTCACAGCATCTCCCCCTTTTCACTCATGCCAAGAATTGAGGCACTGAGACTGCAGTGGGGGAGGAAATGGAGGCATCTCTTTGACCACTTCTCCTAACTTATGCCTCCACTCACTATGTGGTTTCTGATTCTTGCATGGCATGGAGTAGTAAAATGAGTACTGAAAGGGCAAAAAGTCAAGCATCTTTTTTTACACTGGGTGATTACCATCCCTTGTTGAGGTCCACCTATGGCTATTACATAGGAAAACTTGTGAATTCTTCAGAATCATTCCTTTTGCCCTGCAGAAACTCCCACACGATCATTTTTTGACTTGATTAGTGCACTCCACTGAGGGCCTTTTGTTAAACTCCCATAGGTACTACCCCACAGGTAGCCTCTGTAGCTGTGCAATCCTTGACCCAACAACCAGCCTTCTTGGACAAAGAATCATCAAAATCACTCAATCAGTTACTTTCCACTTTGCCCAGGAGAAATGTATGGATACTTTCCTTGATAAATTATGAAAATGTAAGATGTTTTCAATAATTCAATAATATTTCAATAATTTCAAATCAACACATATTCCTTTTTGTAGGTCATACATATTATATACTCTTATCAAAAAATTATCTATTATAGAGAATAAAAGTTGACTAGAAAGAAAGGGAGAAAAGAATTAGTATTAATGGAGGATTTTGTGCATATATGTTAAGTTATACTAAAAGAGATGAAATGACTAGTTATAGTGAAACCATCATTTTATTATCCCAGTTACTCTGCTTTTATGGGAACTCTTCTACCAACTTCCCAACATTTTATGTGAACTATGCCCTGACACAAACACACATGTTTATTCACCCACATGGCTTAGAAAACAAAAGTTTTGGGTACTCCTAACTTCTCCCTTACCTGCCATGTCTACTATAAGAGAAAGAAAATAATTAGTAGCCAGAAGGAAAAATGAAGCAGATTTGCACAAATAAGGAACAAAGATAATGTTCTGAGTTTGTTATAGTGCTTTAGTCTCTGGTCTATTTGAGCCTTAAACTCAACTTTATTCTTGCCTTTGGGGTCCATGAGTATCCTCCACCTCCAGCTGTCTTTTAGCTTAGGCTAGCTAAGGTGAAATGTGTTATCTTTAACCAAATTGCCCTTAACTAACATACCCAATCAAGAGATAAAGCCTGAAAGAAGTAAAGAAAGGATTCAAACCTGAGTCTTCATGATTCAAACCTTTTTTCCATTACTTACCTTGCCAAGAGATAATGACATGGTATACTGATAAGAACACAAACAGGTTTGGGAGGCATAAACAGAGCTATAGCAGTCAGAAATTTGATGTAATCACCCAAACACACTCATAACTATTCAGATTCATGCCTGCTGAGTATTTTAGCTCTGCATCTAAGGAATGATCTGGATAAATTGAAGAATGTTCACTAGAGAACCATAGAAAATGATTAAGGGGTTGAAAAAGAAAAAAAGTGCATAGTGTATATTGCCTGTATAATTCAATTCACATTTCATATCCTAGACTCAACCCTCTTTCTCATTATGGTCCTTACACTGCTTTTTAAAGTTTTCTATATATTTGTCTCATTTCTCCAAATAGGTCATGGGCCTCTTAAAGTCAAGGAGTATCTGTTATACCTTGTGCTATATTCAATAATCAATAAATATTGTGCTAAATGAACTAAAATTAAAGGTGCATAGCTTGTTCAAACACAAAGGGATAGGGGGATACTTTAATAATGGTACTAGTAAATATGAATCTCTACATTGGTGGGAACTGACTTTTTCCCATACAAAAACCAGAAGAGGAGGAAGAATTCTAAGATGCTAATTTAAGATATTTAAGTTCATCTTAAAAATAAATTCCTAAATTGAAGTGATTGTTATAGAATTTGTCAAAGGAGGGTAAAAGCCTTAGAAAGGGTAAAAATCTCCCTTTTTATTGGGAGATTTTTTATTGTCTAGGACAATTTCAGTTTGAATCCTTTTAATGTTGTCTCACTTAACAAAGAGTAAAGGATTTCATGACTGTCCTTTATTTCCTCCCAAGCCCTACGAAAACATCAGGCAAGAGTAGTAATTTATCTTTATTTTCCCATTACGGTACTCTTTGTGAGTGTACTCAATATTTATGAATATTGGCATATGGAACTCAGATACTAAAAATCTCTATCATTGGCTAAAAGTCAGATCTGGGAGAATTACCCCAAAGTAGAAAAATATGTTTGAAGATATTCTCATTTACCTGCTTACATTACCTAGAAGTTATGACAACTAAAAGGAATCCTTGAATAAGCATAAGCATAAGCATACTATAAACACAATATTAGAATTTAGCTTCTAGCCACAATAAAGTAATTAAGACTGCATTAGCTCTCTTACCGTAAGCAACTAGAAATTCAGATAAGATATATGAAATATCAAACTTCTGGCCAACATGGAGGCATAGATAGATACACTTTGCCTCTTTGCACAACAAAAGAAGGAAAACAGCACATTTAAAAACAAAAAACAACCAGAACTGCCAGAAAATTGAACTGTATAGAAGTACGACAGTCAAAGAGTTAAAGAAGAAACATTCATTCAGACTGGTAGGAGGGGCGGAAATGGGCAGCTGAGATGGAGAGGACACAAGGCAAGGAACAGCTGGAGGACCAGGTGGGCCAGGCAACTGCTGGCAATCCTATTTTTGCATGCAGATAAACTGGGAGGAACAAATGAGGAGCGAGACAGACCACGTAACTCAGGATTCCAGTGCAGGGAAATAAAGCCTCAAAACCTCTTGCTGTAAAAATGTGTGGGAATGGCAGTGCTGGGAGAAACTCCCAGCCTCACAGGGGAGTATATTGGAAATACCCACAGGGTCCTAGAACATACATAAAACCACCCACCCGGGAATCAGCACCAGAAGGGCCCAATCTGCTTATTGGTATCAGGGGAAGTAACTGAAAGCCAGCCGAGAGCTGACCTAATTGCATTGTTCCATCTCCCATCCCTCCCCCACATACAGTGCCACAACACAGAGTGTGTTATCCTGCTCTGGAGAATACCTAAGACTCCACCTCTCATAACATAACAGGTGTGCCAAGACAAAAAATATATGCCCCCCCCCAAAAAAAAAACATGAAAGTTCCCAAAATAGAACTAAGCAATGAAGAGATAGCCAACCTATCAGATGCAGAGTTCAAAACACTGGCAATCACATGCTCACAGAAATGGTTGAGTATGGTCACAAAATTGAGGAAGAATTGAAGGCTATGAAAAATGAAATAAAGAAAAATAAGGAAGGGACTATCAATGAAGGGAAAGAAACCAGGACTCAAATCAATGATTTGCAGCAGAAGAAAGAAGTAAACATTCAACCAGAACAGAATGAAGAAACAAGAACTCAAAAAAATTAGGAGAGGCTTAGGAACCTCTGGGACAACTTTAAATGTTCCAACATCGAGCCATATGAGTGCCAAAAGGAGAAGAGGAAGAGCAAGACATTGAAAACTTACTTGAAAAAATAATGAAAGAGAACTTCCCCAATCTGGCAAAAGAAATAGACTTCCAGGAAGTCTAGGAAGCTTAGAGAATCCAAAGAAGTTGGACCCAAGGAAGCATACACCAAGGCACATCATAATTACATTACCCAAGATTAAAGATAAGGAAAGAATCTTCAAAGCAGAAAAAGGAAAGGAGACAGTTACCTACAAAGGAGTTCCCATAAGACTATCAGCTGATTTCTCAAAAGAAACCTTACAGGCAAGAAGGGGCTGGAAAGAAGTATTCCAGGTCATGAAAGTCAAGGACCTACATCCAAGATTATTCCATCCAGCAAAGCTATCATTTAGAATGGAAGGGCAGGTAAAGTACTTCCCAGACAATGAAAATCAAAGGTGCTCACCATCACCAAGCGCTTGCTATATAAAATGTTAAAGGGTCTTTTCTAAGAAAAAGAAAATGATCAAAAAATTTGAACAGTAAAATGACAACAAATTCACAACTATCAACAACTGAACCTAAAAACAAAAACAAACTAAGCAAACAACTAGAACAGTAACAGAATCACAGAAATAGAGGTCACATGGAAGTTTATCAGGGAAGGAGGGAGAATGGGGGAAAAGTTACAGGGAATAAGAAGCATAATTGATAGGTACAAAATAGACAGGCGGAGGTTAAGAACCGTATAGGAAATGGAGAAGCCAAAGAACTTATACATATGACCCACGGAAAAGAACTAAGAGGGGCAGAATGCTGGTGGCAGGGGTGGTACAGGGAAGAATAAAAAAAAGATATATGAAATATCTATTTTCAGACACTGCTCAACAGACGGCCCAAGACAGTGGTCTCTGAAAGAAGGGAAGCAAATGCAATGAGCACTGACCTTGCCTGATCATTTTGCCAGAGCATTTTTAGCAAAGTACTTTTAATAGCAAATTTGCAAGACTATATTTTCAGGGATCATTTCTATAGTTTGTTAATAGTAAATTTGCAATTTGCACTTGCAATATCAACTTTTGTTGAGGACCTGGATCACTAGAACCCCCATATCTTGCTGGTGAAAATATGAAATTGTATAGCCACTTTAGCAAGTAATTAGGCAGATTCTTTTTTTAAGGCAGATTCTTATAATGGTAATCAAATACTTATTTGTAAATTTACATAAAGGCTTGTACTCAGATATTCATAGGAGCTGTATTCCAATTATTAATCCCAAACTGGAAACAACTGTAATGTTCATCAACTGGTAAATGAATAAACAAATTGTGGTATACACATGCAATGGAATACTGTGCAGAAATAAAAAGAAGCAAACTACTGATACATATAATAATGTAGATGAACCTTGGAAGCATTATACTAAGTATAAGAAGCAAGACACCAAAGATTACTTATTGTATGTTTCCCTTTACATAAATTCTAAAAAATGCAAACTAAACTAGTGACAAAAAGATTAGAGATTGCTTGGGTTCAGGAGTGAGCATACAGGAAATGGGGGTGGGCTGTGTAGGCTCATGTCAAAGGGGCGTAAGGAACATTTGGGAGCAATGAAATTTTTATTGCAGTGGTTATTACAGTATGTATACATTTGTTAAAACTTGTCAAGTTGTACATTTTAAATGTATGGAGTTTACTGTGCATAAATTATATCTCATTAAAACTTCAAAAAAGTAGAATGAAAGAAATGGAAATAAAAGTGTCAACACTTTATCAGTGAGAAGAATACCATCACTTAATTATCATTGGTGTGCATTTCAAACCCAAACAAGTGCCATCCATATCAGAGAAATCCTGAAAGCATAGGCCAAGTTAGAAACAAATGCGTTATTGTTCCTAATTTTAAAGGCCTACCCTAACTTAGAAAGCAATCTTTTGATTCTGGTTTTGTTTAGATAATTGCTCAGTACCACACTGAACACATTAATCTATAGACTCTTTAGGAAGTCCATTATCACATCACGTTCTTCCCACATCACATAAAAACATCAAATGAATTTTGTACTGATTGAAATAAAAAGTAAACAAATCAATAAATGAATAAATGGTGAATTTCTGTAAAAATTTATAATCCCAACACACACACATAGATACATATTTTATCTCTTGTAAGAAATGCTATCTATTTATCTTTAAAAGTAGTAAAGTATCATTCATTTGAGCGCATTTAAAATTTAAAATTTTGAAGAATTTGCACAAGTAGGCCTCAGGTTTATCTTTGCATTGTTGAAAGAAATTCATATAGCCAACAGTAGACTAGCTACATGGTGATGATTGCCACCTTTATTGTGTATGTCATCTCAGAGTTTACAATGTCCTTCTCCTCTTAACCCTCTGAACCATCCTTTCTGTATTTCCCATGGGCTTATCCACCTCTACCCATCACTAAATGCTGAAATCACCCAGGTGCTATTATTGGCTATTTTCTCTTCTTTTTCTATGTACTATTCCTGGAAATCCATGTGATTCTAGTAATTTCACCTCTCAGATGAAGCACAAACCCTGTCACCATTTCCCACCTCTCTGCTGAGCTCCAGAAAATTCCATGCAGGTAATCAAGCCATACCCCAACAAAGCTTTTTTCCCCACTGCCTCTCTATTTTATTTATTGGAATTTCCTTCTACTCAGTTGACTGAGCCTAAAACTTGAGGAGTCATTTGTGACGATTCCTTTTCCCTCATCTTCCTGCATTCAATCTCACCAAGTACTAGTATTTCTATGTTCCATATTGTTTCCTTTCTGCATCAGACACAAATCTCATGTGCTTCACTCATCAAATTCTCTCAAACACTTCCTTCCTGTGGCTCCAACAGCATCCCAGCTCCAATCAATCACTTGTTCTTAAAATGCCAGGAGCAGTTCAGAATAGACTATCTGCAACCCCAGAGTTTTAGGGTGTCTACCACTTCCAGACCTGAATGGAACACCATACCATAGAGCGTGTTATCTGGCATCTTACAGAAATGATCCATTGAAGAGGTTGCATAACACAACTCAGAACTGTGTTGTGTTAACTCTCCATGTGGTGAGACAGGAGAGATCCAGGCATACAAATTTACCTTCCTTCAATTTCTTCATGGGCTACCCCTAGAAATAATGTTTCCTGTGTCCCATCTGGAGAAGTTCAACATGCTGAGCAAAACACCAGCCAGTTGACCTACTATGTCCCATCACAGCTTGTTGAAAGTGGTAGACATCATGGTCAGATACCGCTTGTGACCATTTCACATCTAGCCATCATAGTAACTCATCACGGCACAGTGTACAGAGCCTGGCATATAATATGCTTTCAATAATGAAAGCTATTGATATGATACTATGATATTATGTAACCAAAGCAGGCAATGCTGTCATTTTTCTTTCTTGTAAAGTCCAAGCACTGTCTGAAAAATGACACTTATTGTGTATTAATTTGTATCCATTTTATTAGATATAAGTTAAAGAGAGCCTTCATAGAAAAAGTCTGAAAGAAGGTACCTGAATGTCAATAGTGATCTATTTGTGGTGGGATTCTGTGTTTTTGTTAATGCTACCATTTAATATAATATTTTTCTAAAATTCACACATTCCCACAACATATTCTATTCATAATCAAAATAAGCCAATTAAACTTTAAAACAACTGTTGTTAATGCAATAAGTTCAAAAATGATAAATAATAACATTAATAAACAGCAAGAATAACCAATTCCAATCTTCTCGTTTAATGAGATGGTTGGCATTAAAATAACCTGCACAGACTTACTACAAGTTTTTAAAAAATTGTTAAAGATCTAAAAATAGCCCTCCAATACCATCACTACCAAAATAGCCCGAGGAGCTTGAGGACCTCAGGATGGGAAATCCTAAAGGTGAGGAAGTTTAATATCTTATATAAGATTTGAACCCTGCCCTTATTAGTGGAAAACCAACTCCACCTGTTAAAAGCTAATGTACAACTCAAGGCTATTTCAAATAACTTCTTTAGAAAGTGTTTCTCAAAACAAGTGGTTGTTTTTTGTTATCTGTTTTGTTACCTACTTTGATAATGATATCCCTAAGACTGTCTAGGTGTTCGAAGTCAATAATATTATTAAGCATATTAAATAGAGTATTTCTCAGATTCCCAAGACACAGGGCTGAAGCTGGGTGACTTGAGTAGGTTATCTCTAAGTGTGGTCTGTCTCCACTTTCCATTCTTAGTTTAAATAAGTCAGATAAAGGAATGACAGCACCAGGACCACCTAGATTAGAAGTTCTATGCTGAAAAGTAAACATGTTTTTCCAGGTTTTTTATATTTAAAAATTCTACCAGTTTTTTTGGGGGGACTGACAGAGGCTGACAGCAGATCCAAGTAAACTGCATAAGCATCACAAAATGATATCTGACTGTGTCACATACTATCTCTATGTTACCAAAATGCACCCCTATGGCAAGTCACAGCAACCAAAATTGTGTTGCTCATCCCTTCACATAAATACCTCCAATAGGTTTTTATGTCTCTTTTCTTCACTTGCTCTGCCTTAATCCTCTATTCTCTCCTCTTCAACTTTACTTAATTCAAGCTGTACTTAATTACAAGCTGAAGCAGAACAGGTATCCATCACCAAGCTGCCCCCCACACCCATCTCACAGTAGGTCATTGTTATGGACTGAACCCCCAATTTGAGTTGCTGCACTGTAACCTCAGGGTATTTTGCTTTCCCCGTTGTCTCCCTAAATGAAAGAAAGGTAAGTCTGAGCATTACTAGTTGGTGAAATCATATGTCCATTAAAGAAAAGTAGATAAAGGAATATTGATCTCTTTCCAATTTCTTAGGAAAGAAAGAAACTAACCACACACATACACACATACAATGCTAAGGAAAAAGCCCCCAAAAAGGAACAAAAATTGAGTAAAAAAATATTTTCAGTGTTCAATCTCTAAGAAAGGTAGAGTATCTTTATTTAAAATACCTTTCTTGGGTGGCATCCTGGAGATGTCCTGTCAGAAACGGCGCAGCTACCAGCTGACTTGGAGAAGGATGACAGGTTGAAGAGACAAATGTTTCAGGTGTGGTCCAGCACATCCACACACTTCTGCCTGTCGCTGAAAGTGCTCCCTGGTGCCATTTCACAGTCTGAAACATAAGAAGGTACTAATTTCCTCACCATTAAATTTTCATGAATGTTTGGTTTGCCATTTAGGGATGGAGTATGCAGGTCAAAAGGGCTGTATTTGGGGCTCATGTCTGAAATAAAACTAAATTGATTGTGTTAAGTTCTATCCAAAGCACATGTGGCTTCATCCCACTCCGTATGAGTTTGCCCCTTTCTAAATGCCTTTCATTCTACAGTTTTATCCTAATTACATTTACTGAGGGCAGTGTGAGTGAGGGCTCCTTAGAAAGGTGAGAAAGGCTGACCACTAAGTATACTCAGTAAATTAAATGAGTAAGTAAAGAAGATACTCCTTCACCTGGATCAGGACTCAAGCAGCAAAGCTACAAGCAAATCAACCCCGCCCCCTCACAGGAGATATTGTATTCATTTTCTCAACTTCTGTGAAAATAAAACTTGCTGTAAGAGAAAATTGGTTTTTTTCTAGGCAAAATTTAAAAAAAAAATTCTATCAAAACTTCTCATAGAAAGGTAGTAATCTTTTCTTATCATGACAAACAAAAAATATATATATTTCCATTATTAAAAGAAAGAAAGGGAAAGAAAGGGCTGAAATTTAATGCTGTAAAATAAACAGTCTTTTGGAGAGTGAGGACACTGGCATTCTCTGGTTACTTCAGTGATAGTCAGTGACCTTGGCAAGAGGAAGCAGTGTTTTGAAATGGATCCTGGTGGCACCTCTCTACACAAGAGCAGCTTTTGGCTTCACAAATTGATTTGTGCACAGATCTGACCCTCCTAGAACATAAAGACAAGTACATAAATTTTAGCCAAAGTGGTTATTAGCACACTTGGAATTATGACTTAAACCCAAATTTACCAAGGCTGATGCTCACAGAGTTTCTTTCCTATTTGGACACTAGAACCAGTCTCCAAGGGTAAGATAGGATATAACTGACACAAGTACTTATATTTACAGATACCCAGAATGGTTCTTCAACTTGGGAACTTATAAAAAGATTAATAAATGTAATTGCAAATCATTGGACCTGTAATCTAGAGTGAGAAAAATATGTAATTTAATTTATATTCACATATATAAGTACATAAAATAACTCTAAATACTATTTTGACAAAAAATCATAATAGACAAGAGAATAAATTAACAAAAGATGTTCTGCAAGCCTTGTATCCAGAAAATTATAAAAACAATATTAAACAAAATATTACAGAAGCCATAAAAGAAAAAAGGATGAATTCAACCACATTAAAATAAGAAACTTTAAAAAGTAGAAGGCATTTACAATCACACAGCACTTCATAAGGGTATAAAAAATAAAGAACTTCTACCTATCAACAAGAAGATAAGCACCCCAAAAGAGAAAAAAATGGCATTTCAACAAATACTTCATAAGTGAACATATAAAATGACCTGTAACCCAAGAAAAAAATGAACAAAAATGTAACAGTGATTTCACAGACGATGGAAACACAAAGCCAATAGACATGTGAAGAAAGACCCAGTCTCATCCAGAGAATCTCAAATCAAGACCACTTAGCAGTATACCTATGTTGGTCCAAAACCTTTGGAGTTCTCTGCGTAAAACCAGAAACCAAGCCCCATGCACAGAGGTCAAAGAGAGATGGACAAAAGTGCTAGACAACTGCAGATTGGTAGGTGGCAGTTTTGACAAACAAGGGAACTTACAACACTTACACTGGGCAGTCACAGTACAAGACAGATCACTGCACCTGCCCACCAGGATCTTAAAAGCTTTTATAGCAACCTTAACAGGTTCAGTCATGTATGCTGTTCGAATGGTCTCAACAACACCTTACTATCTCAAGACTGTGTCCCTGAGACAGCTTCTGACATGGGGGAGGCAAGCAGAATGCACATTCCAAGGACAGGGGAGGGGATGAGGGCTTTTGATTGCTTGAGGGCTGCTGGAAGGTCATGTCCTCTTGATGACCTCCTCTAACACTATTCCTCATGACTGGCTCTTACAATCTTACATACTCCTTCCACAATATGCCTGAAGCAAGGGGTTTCATTAGCATGGAGGTGGCTCATTGGCAGCTCTCTGGCTGCACTAGAAGCAGCTACCACAGCAACAATGTAAGAAAGAGAAAAAACAGATTAAGATAATGATTCCCAAAGTAAGTAACAATTTTTTCCACCAACAGCCCCATGATCCACACCATTGATTTATTGCAGTCCCTAGACCGGGAGTAGTATCACTCAGGATGTTCACTTGTATTTTATATGTGTGTTTTAGTAAAGGTGGTACATTAGTAGAGTCATCAGGTATAAACACACAACATTCTACTTAGATAATGGCAAGCCTTCTTATGAGGCAGTAATAATGTCCAGGGCCATCCTATTTTGGAGTATAGCTTTTCTTGGTAGAGAAATTTCAGTGTTCAATAAGGACAGGCTTACTGACTATCATTCAGAACTTGTTGGGTGAATGTAGTAAGGGCCTTTGTGTGTACTACAACACTCTCCAGGCCAACAGAGGGGACAAAGACTGTGGCAGATGATCAATTGTACCAGTAGAAAACAGAACATGCCCATCTAGACTTAAGGAGAGTGAGGTAGGCAACTTTTGTTATTATGGGTCAGATTCTGTCCTGTGCCCAGTGAAAACCTACATTGCAGCAGCCCAACCCCCTAGATGAAAGCCATGGCCAAAAATTTGTGCCACCCAAACATTAGGTCCCATTTGGAGCTACCCAATAAATACCTTGGCAGTTAAACCAGTGTCTATCCCTTAATGTGACAGTATAACTCCACAGTTCCAGTGGTATCCATCCTATACCCCTGGTACAGTTGTGTTGTTTCTGTTTAGAGTGGTTTTTTGTTCCCAACGTAAGAGTGTGTGAGTGCTGGTAGATAAGATACTCCTCTGCTGCAAATAGGCATGCCACTTAGTCAAAGTGGGAGTCTGAGCCATGGCAGAGATGATTTGATGGAAAAACTCTCAATCTACCCCATGATACAAAGGGAAGTTCTTAACATGATATGCTGCTCCTTCATGAGAGGCTCTGCCTGGAGGAGCACTGTGTACACAGTAGAAGTAGTTGCCCTGGGGTGGGGGGGGGGCAGGTATATTGGCTTTCTGTTCCTTCCAGAGTTGGGACCAAAGTCCTAAGGTACTCCCTCTTTCTGTGGTTTCTGCCACAGAGTGTGACCTTTACCTTCTGAAGTCATAGACACATCTCACTCAAATAGTAGCCCTGCCTGGAAGAGATCCAGAGCTTAAATCTGCTTTACTAGTATTGTTGCCTTCTCAAAGGTGGTATATTGTTCTGATCCCCAGACCCATAAATGTCCTTTCTTTTCTAGGTGGTATAAAGTTGGAGGCACCTAAGCAAAGGAATCCAAGAAACCCATGGGATTCACTGCACATTCTTTTGCTCACAGATATTCCAGCAAAGCCTGCAGAGTGTCCTGTGGCAGAGGCAAGTCTTCACATGTCAACATATGTCATTCATGTAATGAGCCCATTTTGTTGATATGGGAATGAAGAACATGGACAGATCTCCAGATACTGCACATCTGTGCACATGGCCTTGAGGAAGATTGAAAGGTCCATTGTCGTCCCTCCCATGTGAGGGGAAATTGATCTTGTGATTCAGTAGCCTGGATATGCTAAAAAAAAAAAACAAAACAGCACTTGCTGAGTCCAGGACAGCACGGCTCACTGCGAGAACTGTAGCCAAGCTATCTAAGGTGGTGGCAACGTTGGGCACAGCTACCTGGATGTTTCGTTGTCAATAGTCCCTGGTCATTTACTATGAGCCACATGGCTTTTTACCGGTCACACCAGGCTATCAAAAGCACTATGGGTAGGACATACAATGCCCATTGGGTGAAGTTCTTGGATAGTTCCTCCTATTTCCTTGTGCATCCTCCAAGAAATTTATATTGTTTAAGAGTTAACACTATTTTCTGGGGTTCCCAGTTGGTATTTTTCCTTAGCACTGGTTTCATCAATTTAACTCACAAGCTAAATTTGCTAATAGAGTTTTGCAGAGTTTGACCGTGAAGGATGCCAATGCCCAATATGTTTGTAATTGTTAGTATTGTTTTTAGACTTTCCCACTAGTTCATGGATTCCATGAGGGCAGAGACACCTCAACTCTGATTGCTAGATTCCACATCATTTATCCTTGTGCCTGGAAGAAAGCTTAGCAAACAGTTCTTTTAATATGAACAGTACTGGATAATAAACATAGTTGTCTTCCTAGTAATATACCCCAGTGTCATTTCCAGTAATTGTCAGGACTTTGAAAAGTATGTTGTTTGGAAAAAACATAAGAGTCAGAGTCAGCCACGCCTAGCTTCAAATTTCCAGCTCTGTCACTAACTAGCTCAGTGTCCTTGGAATAATTATTTAATAACAATGATATCGTTGAAACATCATTGGAACAAATGGTAATCATAAAACATACTTTATAAGATTTGAATTTAGACTTCTAGCCAAGATGGAGGAATAGACTTCTGGCCAAGATGGAGACAGTATGCCTCCTCACACAATCGAAAAAAGGAAAATAGCAAATTTAAAAACAGAAAATCAAACTGTATGGAAGTCTGACAACCAAGGAGTTAAAGAAGAAACATTTATTCAGACTGATAGGAGGGGCAGAGACAGGCAGCTGGATGGAGAGGACTTGTGGCAAGGCGGAGGCTGGAGGACCAGACAAGGTGGTGGCATGCAGACTGGATGGTCCCACATATGCATGCAGATAAACAGGGAAGAACAACTGAGGAGTGAGACAGACTGCACAACCCAGGGTTCCAGTGCCTGGAAATAAAGCCTCAAAGCATATGATTGAAAACACCTGTGGGGGCTGAGGTAGCAGTGGAAGAAACTCCCCGCCTCACAGGAGAGTTTATTGGAGAGACCCACAGGGTCCTAGAATGTACACAGACCCACCCACCTGGGAATCAGCACCAGAAAGGACCAATTTGATTATGGATAGCAGGGGAAGTGACTGAAAACAGCAGAGAGTGGAGCAAGCAGCACTGTTCCCTCTCGACCCCTCCCTCACATACAGCATCACAATGCAGCAATTTGGTCTGTCCCATCCTGGTGAATGCCTAAGGCCCCACCCCTTACTATGTAACAGACTCCTGAAACAAAGAAAAATGGCCCAAATGGAAGAACAGTCCAAAGCTCCAGAAAAAATACAACTAAGCAACAAAGAAATAGCTAACCTATCAGATGCACAGTTCAAAACACTGGTTACCAGGATGCTCCAGGAACTCACTGGGTACTTTAAGAGCATAAAAAAGACCCTGACAGCAAATGAAGGTTGCATTATGTGAAACAAAGAAAAATCTACAGGGAACCAACAGTGACAGGAAGGAAATCACGACTCAAATCAACAGTTTGGACCAGAAGGAAGAAATAAACATACAACCAGAACAGAATGAAGAAACAAGAATTCAAAAAAATGAGGAGAGGCTTAGGAGCCTCAGGGACATCCTTAAACATTCCAACGTCCAAATCATAGGGGTACCAGAAGAGGAAGACCAACTAATTGAAAACTTATTTGATCAAACAGTGAAGGAGAACTTCCCCAATCTGACCAAGGAAATAGACTTCCAGGAAGTCCCAGAAGTTCAGAGGATACCAAATAAGTTGGACCCAAGGTGGAATACACCAAAGCACATCATAATTACACTACCCAAGATTAAAGATAAAGAGAGAATCTTAAAAGCAGCAAGAGAAAAGTAGAGAGTTACCTATAGAAGAGTTCCCATCAGACTGTCAGCTGATCTCTCAAAAGAAATCTTACAGGCAAGAAGGGGCTGGAAAGAGGTATTTGAAGTCATGAAAGGCAAGACATACATCCAAGATTACTCTATCCAGCAAAGCTATCATTTAGAATGGAAGGGCAGATAAAGTGCTTCCTAGATAACGTCAATTTAAAGGAGTTCATCATCACCCAGCCTTTATTATATGAAATATTAAAGGGACTTATCCAAGAAAAAGAAGGTGAAAAATGTGAACAGGAAAGTGACAACAAACTCACAGCTATTAACAACCGAACCTAAGAACAAAAACAAAAACAAACTAAGCAAACAACTAGAACAGGAATAGAATCACAAAAATGGAAATCACATGGGAGGTTATCAATGGGGGAGTGGGTGGGGCAGAAAGGGGGAAAGGTACAGAGAGTAAATAGCATAAAGGGTAGGTAGAAAATAGACAGGGGGAGGTAAGGAAGAGTATAGGAAATGTAGAAGCTAAAGAACTTATATGTATGACCCATGGACACGAACTAAAGGGGGGAATGCGGGTGGGAGGGGGTGTGCAGGGTGGAGGGGTATAAAGGGGGTGAATGGAACAACTGTAATAGCATAATCAATAAAATATATTTAAAGAAAAAGATTTGAATTTAAATAATATACTGAATGTAAGTCAAGAATCTGGCATATAGCTGTAGCTCAATAAAGAGCAGACATTTTTTCTAGTTATTGCCATATGTTCCCATCATATTTCCAGTCCATGTATATTTCTATTCCATGCATATTTATATCATAATATATGTTATCAAATTCAAAGGACTTGATTTCTTTGTGTGTATTTTCCTTTGAATCAAGGCCAAGAGACAAGATTAATTGTATTATCCATATTCTCTCTGCCTATGCAAAACATTCCTGTCAAGTAAATCTTAAAAAAGTATTTTTTCTAATCATAGTTAAGAAAAGAAGTCCTATATATTCCAAAGGCAAGGGAAATAAGGTTCTCTGTAAAATAACACATGATCTAATTATCCACTGCTTAATTTTTTTTTGTTGTTTGCCTCATTATACGGCTGAAGGTACTTTGGGACCTGAAATTGCTAAAAATAAAAGTCCTCCTATCTCTGATGGCAGAAGATAGGAACTTCTGGAACATGGTCTACTTTTCATTTCTAAAAATATACTCACTTGGGCCACACTAAATAAGCATGTGAAATCTTCCCAGTTGAAAATCCTATTTAAACTGGTGGTACATTCAGCACAGGCGTGAGCATGCGCACACACAGGATACAAATGCTCACACATCTGAAGCCTTCTGAGGCTGGGCTTCTCCTATTTATCACACAGTCACGACTTACACATGCCTTCTCTCAGCCTTCCTTGAGGCTGAAAGGCATTTGCATCCATCTGCCAACCAGATGAACCCAGCCAAAAAGTCACAAAGACTACACAAGTGAAGATAATACAAGTATTTGTGCAAAATAAATTTGCCAAGATCTGTTTCCCTCTACCCTTACGCAAACCCCATCATAAACTGTTTTTAAGTCCCACATGCCTCATTTTCCCTTCTGATGACAGCTCAGACCATTTTCCCTGGGACTTGTGTTCTCAGGACTCATCCATGAAATTCTACATGATTAAATGTAGAATGTGAAGCTCACAGCATACTGCTAAGCACAAAAACGTGCTCAATGCATAAGAATTTTGTTTCTACCTTTCCTAAACCCCTCTGAGCATTCACAGGATCATCCTCTGTACCACACCATTCCTTCTGAAGACAGTTGGAGTTGTTGCCCAGGCAGGGCTTTTCAGATGCTGGGAAATGCCCAAGAATTTTCCATTTTAGAAGTTTCTGGCATCCAAAAACATGAAGAAATGCCCAAAAAAGATTTTCAAAAATAATAATACATTATGAACTTTTACATCTAACAAAAGAATGTTTCTTAGTACAACATACTCTGTGCTGATCTTCACAAGGTACAGATAGGATTTGTAAACAGATGCTATAGCTGAGGAATGCAACAGGAGTTTAAAATGCATGCCACACGTTATCTTGCAAATCTATTAGTGTATTTTGTCTGTGTGTAAATCCTCATTTGAAAGTGACATTTGAAATATGAAGTTCAAGTCCTTGGAAATGTGAACACTTCATATGAATGCCTTACTCTCATCCTCATCTTAGTGCTTACCTCCGCGCCTCTATGAATAAAAACACAAGCAAATAATGAAGGAGATGGGATAAGATTCCCCTTGAAAAGAGGTGGGAAAGAGAGGCTTAAAGGAGCCTTTAAAAGCCATTATAGCAACATCTACTTACAGGCTGAAGTGAGAAAAATTCCTCTGCACAAATCCCTGGCAACTCATCCACTGTCACCAAGGAGGCCTTGACCCCTACGTGGATAAGCAGAGTCCCACACCAGCCTCCCATGGGTCTGAACTGGAATGGGAGCCTTGACAATCTGACCAATGAATTAGCAAGCTATGACTAGCATAATTTTCCCCAGATTTCTTTGGCAAAAGTTAGCTATTCCTCCTGCAGAGATGACACAAGAGTTTATATATTTTAAACTGAGATTGTTTTTTTGAAGTAATTACAAGGCACCAATGAACACTGAACACTATTTTAAATAGTGAACTATTTTAATTGCAATAGAAATAAACAATATGAGATTTAAAGTGATTCTAATGATACACACAACGGTAATATATTTATAGCTGGAAACTGTAGTAGGTTAAAGTATAACATTAAATCTATGCCAGGATATGACCTATTTATTGTGGAATTATAGGGTTCAAGACATGATGTGATTGCTTTATGGGTTATTGAATTATAGAATATGAATTATATGCAGACAAATGGTATAGAGCTAGCCAACATGATGTAGTAAAGCAGCACAGGCATTGGTACCCTCCTTCTCATCTTCTCTTCCCTCATTAACTCATTAACCCTCATTAACTCCCTCATTAACCTGGCTTCTGCTCCCATCACTGACTAGCCCACAATTTCCCTGAAACCACTCTTGCCAACAATGTAAAGTCATTGTCTTTGTCTTACTCGATCTTCCTCCATAGCATTTGACTCTGGAAAACAACCCTTCTTTCTTCATGCTGTCATCCTTGCCTTCCTTAGCATCCTTCTTGATTGTCATCTGATCACCTTGTCCACTCCTGCTCAGTCTCCTTGCAAATACTTCCTTCTTCTTGATCCTTTCAGTGTTATTACTAAAAGTGCCACTATAGGTTCTTTTTGTTCCTTCTCAATGTACATACATTATCTCCCTGTGACTTCATCCATTAAAATGATTTCAGTGACTTTCTCCTTGGTAAAGAACTCCCTAATCTATACCTCCAAGCCAGATCTCTCTCCTAAGCTCCAGACCAATAGAGCCAACTGCCTAACAGACATCTATATTACTTACCTATTATTTGCACAAGAAACCACTCCCAAAATAGTGACTCTAATGATGATAATTTTTTATTTTATGTATGAATCTGGAGGTCTACTGTGCTCAGCTAGGCAGTTGTCACTGCATAGAGAGCACTCATGCAGTTGTGGTGAGACAATGGCTGGAAATGAGGCCATCTCAGAGTCTTCTTAATTCAAATATCTGTCACCCAGGTTGGAGGACTTGAATAACAGGAGATCTGAGCTATGGGCCATCGTTCTACATATGTATGCATGTGGCCACTAATGTGGTGGCCTGCTGGTAGCCAAGATTCTTACATGACAGTTGAAAACTCTAAAAAGGAACTCATGTTCAGAACTGATGTCCTCATGTCTAGAACTGATATAACATTCACAACTAGGCCATGTTATTCTCCTGCTGGACATAAAAAATTCAAGGAATATCAACCTCAGACAAGGCTACACTGAGACCATGATGAGAAAAATAAAAGAAGGTCATTTCATAATTTTTTATAAGCACAGACAAAAACAAGGTCATTATGGCACCCACAAACTATCCAACCATAGAATTACTCCCACTTTCTGACATCATCCAATCTATACCAAATCCATATTTTCTTAAACCTTTGCTTAAACTACCCAACAAAAGCCCAGATCCTATAATAGGTTCTTTATAACACCTGCTTACTGAAACACCCCACGATGTATGTTCTCCCTTGCTACAAGTAATAAATCCAAATTGTTTAACTACAAGCGTGTTCCTGTTGGGTTTTCACTGAAGGATACTGACAGATTGCAGAATAAGTGTTTCCAAAGAAACTAGCATGGCCTTCTCTAAACTAGTCTTGTACATGATACAGCATCATATCTGCCACATTCCATTTATTAAGTTTGTCACAAAGCCCCATCCAGATTCAACGGGAAGAGATGAAGCCTCCGCCTCTTGATAGAAGGAATGTCAAATAATGTTCAAACATGTTTTAAAATCACCACAACATCTATATTGAGATACCCCACATGTACTCAATAATCCTCATTTTGAAAATCAAACTCATGACCTATTCTCTTCTTACATGCCTCTTACCAATGTCTGTTTAGTTCCCCCATTTCCAGGATTTAATTACCTCCTCTCCAGACCATCATCACCACAGTCCAGTCATCTCATCTCTCACCAGTAAGACATGAATACATGAAGAGTAGACAGACTCTGATAGTTCTAGGAGGCTGATGTGCTGAAACAAATTCTTAATGAGTGATTTTATCTGACTGCCCTGTGTGGGGGCTCTACCCACAGAGTACCCCTGTCCACTATGGATGAGAATAAGTCTACCAAGACATGATCTGCTTGGAAAGGAAAGGTAGCCGATCTCTCAAAGGAGGAGGGCCAGGCACCCTCAATGGGCTTTTATTGGGTTTAATTTGTAGAGGAATACAGGTAAAGCTCATCAATCATTGTCAAACAGTAAGGATCAAACAATAGATAACATACAAAGAACTATGAGGGCTTATTTTGAGTCAGGGTCAGTTAGCTAAAGGGCTATAAAACTTTGGGAAACAAACTCATTTCATGCTTGGACTCTTATCAGAAAACTGAGGCCATTCTTCACAAGATTGTATGCATTCTTTTTAATGCCTGATCTCCCCAGGGAACCTCCCGCTCCTGCCCAGGGCTGCACCACCCTCCGTCATTGTTTCAGGTTTAAATCAGGCAGGGGAAGTAAGGCAGCCAAGAGATTAGGAGACTTCTCACAGGCAGAATGAGGACTCAGGCTATGTCAAAGCCAAGGGGCGAGGGTCCATCAGCCCCTTTTGCTATAGCCCCCAAGTCCTTCCCTAAGGGCCTCTTTGTGACCATGCCTGGCTTAGGTCATCCCTCCTTTGAGGAATCTTATTCATCATTGGTTAACCAGTCATTTGTCTGGGGCCAAACAGGGTGAATGAAAAAGGGGCAGAGGCAGTGCCCCTGCCAGGGAGTTAAGCCTTGCCTTTTTAGTGGCGTATGGTCCCAAGGTCTCTCACTCAGCCTTAGCCATGGAGGGTCACAGCTTCTGAAACCAGGCAGGGAGGTTCCCAATACTGCCCAGCTTAGCCAGCTACTGCTCTCTAATCATTTTCTATGGAGTCTTTCTCTAAGGTGATTTTGATTTGTTTGTTTACTAAAACAACTATCAAAATAGACATAAAAGTAAGAATATAGTAGTTGAGGAAAAAAATTTAATGAGACATGAGTTTATACACAAGAAATATCTGATTCTTGAAATAAATGCAGTGTAGGAAAGCCAAGAGCTTTGTGCATATTTTGGAATTAAAGCCTTAGAAAGTATTCTGGCTGTCTCCTCACTGATGTCAAGATTCTCCTCTGATACACTAACTTACAGGGTTGTTGCTATAATCAGTAATAACATCTGTAAGGCACACTAGAATCAATAAATAGTAGTTTATTTCCTGAGAGTATTGCTGTTAAATTGCTAAGAATTGAAATGTATATATTTTTCATCTATATATTTTGCATTTTGCCAAAATGTTTTCCATGAAAGATGGAAAGCCCTGGCTGATGTGGCTCAGTGGAGTGAGCACTGGTCTGTAAACCAAAAGATCACTGGTTCTATTCCCATTCAAAGCACATGCCTGGGTTGCAGGCCAAGTGCCCAGTTGGGGGCATGTGAGAGGCAACCAATCAATGTATCTCTCACACATTGATGTTTCAGTCTTTCTCTTTCTCCCTTCCTTGCCTTCTCTCTAAAAAAAAGTAAATAAAATATTTTTTTAAATAAAGATGTAAATACACTCCTCATGCCCAAGCAAAAATATATTATAATAGAGTGTTATGCTCTGATGATTTTAGGTAGAGACTTGATGGTATTTCTTTCTCACTTCTTAACAAATATCATTTATCTTCTTTAACTACTTTCACTACAATAAAATCTCAATGCGAAAAGCAGAAGTAGAAGTGAACAGATATTATATGATCTTTGCATTTCTCTTCACTCTCAATCCACTTCATTTATATTACTATTGGGGTATTTACCTTCCTTATGTTGTAATAAGACATTTACACTGTGTCTTCATTCTGAGAAGACTCTGTGAAGCAAGAGCCCATTTGTAGTAAACTATGTCTAGCATTGTGCTCTGCATAAATAAGTTCCTTAAAAATCAGGGGCTACAAACACAAATGCTTTCATGGGCTAGGCACATATTATAAATTAATGAAACAGGAACAATTCGAAATAATAGGGATCCATGGGGGGACATACAAAATGGAAGGAAGTGTGGAGAGGAAGAGAGTATGGAGGGATAAATGGTAATGGGAAAAAAATACAGTAAAACATAATGTAAAGAGTATTTTGGAAAATGGGAGGAAGCATACCCCATCTGAAGACACTTATACATAATAAGTTATAAAATAAGCATAAATAATAAAATAAAATAAAACATACAATTAAGAAAAAATCTAGAATCTAAGACAGCTAGCTTATAACTTCTGTATAAATCTTGGGTGAACTGAATTAGAAGCTGAATTAATGCTAAAAAAGAACTAAATATAGATTAACCGAAGACAATCAGGACTCTCAGATCTGAACCAGAAGTCCCACTGATTCTAGCTCAGTCTCCACAGCCCCTCATTCTCTTGCCATCTCCATCTGGTTTCCATGGTGCCAGCACCTCCCCATTCTTCCTCATGTCATTCTCCCCATTAAATTCACAAAACATAAAATCCACCCTTGTAAACATTTTAGAGTAGGAAATTCAGTGGCATTTAGTACATCCACAAAGTTTGCAACCATCACCACACTTTAGTTTCAGAACATTTCCCATCACCCCAAAGGGAGACTACCCATTAAACAGTCATTCCTCATACTCCTCTCCCCAACCCCTGCAACCACTAGTTTGCTTTTTGTGAGGCCTTTATTTTTGTTTTTCTTTGCACCCTCAGTTCAGCCAACATCCAAAGATAATCAGAGCAGAACTCAACTCTCATGAGACAGGAAACAAGACACAGACTTAGGGTAGAATAAAGCTCTCTGTCATGCTCACTGAATTCAGAGTTAGGGTAGGAGGAGGAAATTGGTGGCAAACCTCTTCACTTTCCTCAGTTTGACTAAAGAGTTTATTATCCCACCCCAGAGCCAACAGATACGACAGGTCTCCTATTCTCTCAGTTTTTAACTGCATTTTGCCTTATTCTATCTAGTTTTCTTGTTCAATTCCTTTTTAAACAAATATGCTCTAAACTGCATCTTTTTTAAAAAATACAATAAATGTGAAGACTCAAGCCTAATGAGATTATTTCCCTATGGAGTTTTCTTTTATGTTCTCTAGTGGGTGGGCCCTAACTGTGGCTTATTATACTCTGTTGCCCCAGCAAAAACTTTTGCTTTATGCTTAGAGTCAGCTGAAAATGAGTTTAACATGCCTGCTATAAACACTCACATACTCCATCTTGTGCCAAAGCACTCTCCCTGGCCGCATCAGGATTGTGGATTGATGGTGTCAGTCTCCTTGGGAATTACATAGGGCACTTTGGAGAAGGATCCCCCTCCAAGGCCAAATTTCTCTGAAATGATGAATCACCTGCTGATTGCAAAAACGTATCAAAATATTTCTTGAGGCACACCATAATCACTATAAATCTACCCTGACCAGATTTCAGATTCTTAGAGAGCAATCTTTTAGACACTTATTATCAGTCTGTGATAAATTCACCTGTGTACCAAACTTGGCCATTTTTTCTCTAGGTTTAGTAGATAAGTACAAAGCTTTCTGAACACAGATGAAATATCCAGGATAACTTCAAAATAATGCAAATGTAATTTTAAAACATTAACCACATTTCTACCTTTGATTTTTCCTTTGTTTTCATTGCTTAGTAAAGATGGCCTTGGCCTAGTCATCTAACTTTTGGAGGGTCTTTTCTGTTCATCTCTAAAATGAAAAAAGTTAAACTAGATCAGTAGTTTCCCACCCAGAGTATCAAATCTCTGAATGCAGGCATTACCTATAGTCTGAAAAATAATGTATCTTTGAATTCAAATGCTACCACTTCAGAAAATGTTTGTATTTTTTGGTTAAATAAATATTTGGTA